>JAODAL010010337.1:0-105711 GCA_025379985.1 Phyllomedusa bahiana | reverse complement strand
CGGTAAACCCAAAAGGGCCCAGGAGGGGGAACCCACCCAAGGGGGTGGGCCTCCGGACGACAAAAAAGGGGGTTTTGCGGCCCACATGCCAGGGGAAAATAGCCCCGGGGGTTTGGGTCCCCGGCCTGTGGAGGGAGGCACAAGGGGACTTTGCATTGGGGGGTTTTGGGCTCTGTCCCATTTTGTGAAGGCCCCCACAGAGTGGTGACCCCTTTGCACTGCTGCTTCACCTTTAACCCAGGGCCTGGTGTGGAAGGGGCGGCACCTGGGCCCCAAGTAACCCCTTTGGTCCCTCAAAAAACAAACTGGGCCGTGGGAGACCCGGGGGCACTGTTAAGAAAACTGCGGGGTTGAAAAGGGAACCCCCTTTTGGGGGAGCCGCCCCCTCCCCCTGCTTCCTCCCGCCGGCGGCGCAAGCTGTAAACTCATTTGCGGCTTGGCCCGCCCCGGGAAACCGGAGCCCCTTTCCCTGGGGACGAAAATCAGCGTTGCAGCTCCCTGGCCCCGAGGTCCGCCCCCCGCAGGGGTAAGTCTTGCCCTTTGTGCTTTCCCCCCGGTGTAGGGGGGATAGCAAAAATTTAAAACGACCTTTTTTGCAGGAGAGGAGCCAGGGGCCGGGAACCATTTTTGGGGAAAGTCCACTGCGGCGGCCACTTGGGAGGTCCCCCAGGCCCGAGACCCGGGCACCCGACAAAGCGGCCTTAACGGGGCAAAGAACCCCTAAATTTTCCCCCCTCAGGGGCCCCCGGATCGGGGGTCCCAGGTTTTGTCTTTTTTCTTTTTCCCCCCTTTTAAGGCAATTCCCCCGGTTTCAAAGAAAAGGAACGGGGAAGTTTCGGGAACAAGCCCCAAAAAGGGCCCCAACTCCTAGCCACCCCCCCCATGCTTTTTTTTTTTTTAAATAAAATTTTTACAACAGTGCCTTTTTTCCCACCAAAATAGAACCCCCCCCCCCAATTGTGGACCTAAAGTGAGGCTTTTTTTTTGCGGGCTTAAAAGGGGTTTTGCCACAAAAGAAAAATTGTTTTGGGGGGAAGCTTGCAAATAAAAAAAAAACCCTTTTTCAACCCTTTCATCATTAAAAATTTTTGAAACCTTTTTTTGTTTTACTGTTCCTTTAATGATCCATTTTTTTTACAGCTCATTTTCCAGGGAAATACGACCAGGTTTTAGAGCTCTTCATCCTGCCAGACATCACTTCTCCTCCAGGCAAACCCCATGTGTTTGCCCATTCTACCCCCTGGCCCCCTGAAACCCCTTTTTAAATTATTCAAACTTTGGAAAAATAAATTAAAAAAAAAGAAAACCCCCAATGAATATGTGCATTGATAAACAAACCCAAAGGGTTCAAATTAAATCGGGGGTTTTTGAACCTAGGCCCCTTTGGGTGCTGAAAAGGAAAAAACTTACATCGACTAAAATTTTAAAAGCTCTAAAACATTAAAAGCCCTTTTCTTTGATGAAAAAAGGGGAAAGGCATGGTGATGTCACCCGCTGTGCCCAAAAGTTTATAAATTTTAAAAACAAATCACACAAACCCCCCTTTCCCCGACACACAGAGTTTTGGAAAAATGTAAAAAGAAATTGTGGAAAAACCCCCTTTTAAAGTTCATTTTTATTGGTGCCGTTTTAGGATACAAGTGACTTTTTGATCACTTCATTACAATTTATTTTTCGTTAAGCGATCAAAATTTTTATTTTGGCATTTGATTTTTTTTTCTTATGACATCGTTTACCATGTTAAATTAATAATGTTATATTTTAACCCCTTAACACTTCACGGTGTGAGGTGTCTAGTGTATTATCCCCGCACTGAGACAGGTTGCGCTGGTATGTCCTGTTGTCACTCAGGGTGACATGCCCCATTAGTGCTGCACAATTTCTTTGGTGTATATTGCACCAAAAAACTGTTGACGCCGTATTCTCTATATAAATGAACACTTTTGAATGCTCCTAGAGTAGGCGCATCAAATATGTTAGCAATGATATGCTATGCACCTATTTTTGGTTTACGCCTAAATTAGGCGCATTAAATATGCTATACAAGGCATACCACACACCAGATTTTTGACAGGTTTATTTATTCTGGCGCATTATACACATTTAATGCGCCTTAAAACCTGTTTTCTGATATATCACCCTAAGGTCCTATGTAGCAGGCACTCTGCAATCCTGCTACATAGGGTGGTTCAGATGCTAATTGATGCTGACAACTGCTGCTAGCAGTAGGGAACGGAGCTGGCTCCCTCCCTGCTGTTTAACCCTTTAGATGTCGTGGTGATATTGCGGTGTGTCAATTAGTTAAAGGGGTTGTCTCGCTACAATGATTGGGTTTTAATTAAAAGATCTTTAAAAAACAAGCAGCTTTGCAATATATGTTCATTACAAATGTCCTACTGATTTTGAGCTAGCCCTGTTAGTATTACTACATCAGCTCTCAAGTTTCTATAGCAGCAGACCTGTTGATCCTTATCTTACTGGCTGTCAGGTCTGTATGACTCACTACAGGTCGGAGCAGAGAGCCCCTCCGGCACAGAATGCTTCTGTGGTGCAGGGAGGAGGGAGGGAGGACTCTGGCTTCTATGTCCGTGCTGCCTGGATTAACCCTGTGTGTCCCTGCTTCCTCCTGCTCTCTACACAGATAGATGTGACAGCAGTGACCCTGTCTGTTACTATACTCAGATAATGTCTGTGGAGCTGTAACTATAATAATAATACTATACAGATCAGGGAGGCTTGTGAACAGTTCATGCTGTGCTGTACTAGGACACATCCTGAAATAACACTTTGCAGCTTCCCTGCCTCTGTTCTGAGAGGGTTTGTTTGTTGTTGCTGGAGATGGGAGATATGTAAGCTAGCAAGGGGATAGGAACACTTGCATCCCCTCTGCTATTAGCAATCATAGACCTCTCTAGGCAGGGACACACAGGGTTAACTCTGGCACAATCCCCCTGCTGTATAGAAGTTTACGGGCGGATAGCTGCCTGTGTGCTGAGGGGAGGGGGGAAGAGGGAGGAGAAGAGGCAGACAGCTAGCACGCCCCTCAATTTCAACTCCCATTCACAGACAGAGGCTGAAAGCTATTAATGAGACAACTCCTTTAACTTCATCTGTCAGGCAAGAAGTAATATATCCACCATTGTTGTACACCCTTCTGCATTGTTTAGACCAGAGGTGTCAAACTCCTTTTCACAGCTTTGTGGTTGCTTTAAGGGTATGTTCACACGGCCTAATTGCGGGACGTATTTCGCCCCGCAATTACGCCATGTGCTCGGGAGCGGGACGGCTGGCAGCCCGACGGCTCCATAGACATTCATTATTCGCAGCGCGTATACGCCGTGACTAATTGACATGTCACTTTTCTCCCCGCTCGCCGTATTGTGCGAGCAGGGAGAGGAGACATAATCCATAGTTCCCTATGAGAACTGTGGATTACTATGACTGGGACGTATCTCACCCCGTATTTTGCGCAGTACGGCGCAAAATACGGGGCGAGATACGTCCCACTTTAAGCTGTGTGAACATAGCCTAAGAGCCATTGGAGGGTGGCTAGGTGTCTTACTAGGGAGCCACATAAGAGCATGGTGGGCCAGATTCGACCCTTAGACCTTGAGTTTAACAACTGTGGTTTATACAATACAGAAGGGTGTACTGAGGATCACGTCCCCTAGTGTCAAGTTCCTTAGGGAGACTTAAAGGCAGGGCTGTGGAGTCGGTGCCCATTTTGCAAGAGTCTGAGTTATAAAATGAACCGACTCAAACTCCCAAAATATATAATAAATTGGTACAGTTAGTTCAATGCAAAGCCAAGAACAAGAGGAATTGGGTCTTGCCAGTGCTACAGCTCCCATATCTTCAGCCTCATCAGATGAGGAGTTTAATTTTGAAAAGTACAGACAGTACCCGGGTTACAAACGGGATAGGGACTGTAGGTTTGTTCTTCTTTGAATTTGTATGTAAGTGGGGAACAGTATATTTTTTAAAATTTGTAATTCCACAAAAAAAAATTATTTTTTATTTTGGATATGAAAAAAGGGGGTTTTTTACATTTTTTTTGGCTGTCTTTTCCCTTTTTTTTAAAAAGATTTCCCCTAATTTTATGAAATCTCATGTGCACTTGGCATGCTGGCATTTTGGGTTAAATAAATGGGGCGGGAACTCAGTGTTGAATGCCAGCCCCCGCCCCTTAATCCCCCCGTTTGTAACGGGGGACATATGTAATTCGGAAAGGGAAGAAGTCGGGAGGCTGAATTTTTGGATATGTCCACCGGTTTAAAATTTTTGGGGGGCATTATTTTACCAAAAAAATTTTCTGGCAAATTGGGCGCCTAAAAACGAGCAAAATGCGCCCCAATCTTTTGGGTTTCCCCATTTCTCATAGAGAACTTTTAAATTATCCCTTTCCCAATTCCCTCCCCCCTTTCCAGGGAGACAAATGACATGCGCGAGTAATGCAGGTCTATGGGGCCCCCTCGCGTCGTAGGAGTATGCACCGATCAGTGAACACCCGGCATAACTGCAAGGCGTACAGTACGCCCGCAATTAAACCGTGTGAACTTATCCTTTGGATGACATGGAAACAGGGAAAAACGTTTTTCACAGGGAAAAGATTCCACTCCACACAAACAATAGAAACCAAATTTTTCGAAAAAAATTTTTTCACTTGCTTTCAAAGAATGGAAACCTTCATCAGAACGACTCAGAGGCAATTCCTTTATTCCCTAAATTTTAAGATGTTGCCCAGGGACACCGCTTTGCCCCAACCCTTATGTGAAGGCCTTCTCATCCGGGGAAAATGAGATCAATTTTAAATCATCTAAAAGGGAGGACTGATGGGGGCGAAATATTCTCAAACAAATTCTAACTAAACCCACAAATGTTGTTCGGAGATTTATGGAAAACGCCCCCCTCCCCCCCCCACAACACACTTACTGCACGTTTCGCTTTTTTAAAAAATTTTTAAGTTTTTTTGTATTCAAATCTATCCAATAAAATATGACAAGCAAAAAGGGGAACAGTTTTGAATTTTTGACTTTCACTCAATATCTCAAACCCTCCCCCCTAGCTTTTAACCAACCCCATCATTTTATACAAACGTCTTTTGGTATCTTAACATCAATTTTACTTTGCGGGTATTTAGCATAGCTTATTATACAGATTTTGTCATTAACTCGTTTTCGGTTTTCTCCTGGGAGGACAACTTTTCTTGTTACTACAAAAATTACAACCCGTTTTCCATATTTCCTAAAACTCAGTGTTATTAGGCTGTTTCCCAATGAAAGGTCACTGGTTCGAGCAGCCATGAAGAAGATTTCCAAAGAAAAGAGAAATGCTATCCACGTCGCTGAATAGCGGTCTCAGCTGGAAGAATATGAAATGAAGTCCATCCATCCATTCAAAAACCAAGAGGTGGACGTCCAGGTAAAATATCAGTCAACAAATCGGCTCATCGCAAGGTCTATCAGTTCTAATGCAACAGACACAGCAGTGGAGGTTGCTCGTATGCTTCGTAAGAGTGAGCTCACAGACGTCCATACAAGCACCATGCAACACGCATTACACAGGTCTGGAATGATGGCCCGAAAAAAGGGGAAGACAACTCGACTTCTCGTTATAAGAAGTGTTGGCTGCAAAAAAAGTACGAAAAATAGAAGATTGAAGCGGGTGATTTGGAGCAATGAGATGAAGTCAATAGACCGGGCTCTGATGGAGACAAATGGGTTTAGAAGAATCAAGGGAGAAGAGGGATAATGGATCAAGAAACTGTCGCTTGGTGGAGGAAGCATGATGATATTGGGTTGTTTCACAGCCAAAAATGTTGGATACTTGACTAGGATCAATGTTCATCTCAATGCTGAGCTATATGAGAGTGTCCTACAAGATGAGTTACTTCATAACTCGAGTACTATGGGTATGAAAAAGGACGACATCTGTGAAAACTGTTTAGGTGTAAGACTTTCTCTATTGCCCATAGCAACAAATCAGAGCTCCCCTTTTTTTAGAGCACTATATGAAATGAAAGGGGAGCTCGGATGGGTTGATAGGGACAACAAAGAAAGTCTTCGACGTAGATAGTTTTCATAAATCTGGCCCATAGTGTTCCAGCAGGACGAGGTTGGAGAAGCAATGGTTCAATGACAATGAAGCAGAGTTTTTGTATTGGCCTCCACAGTCCCCAGACCTCAACCCAATTGAACACTTGTGGGTAGTTGAAGAAAAAGCTGTATTTGTACCTAAGTCCAGTCTGCACAAACATTGGGAATGTGTAGAAGAGACCGGGGATACGATTTTGGTCAAGACATGCTTGAATCTGATCCAGTGCCCAGAAGGATTCAGGTAGTATTAAAAGCCAAAAGGTGGATTTACGAAATACTAACAAAATAAACAAAATATTTGATTTTGCCTTAATTGTACTAACCAGCAGTATATAGATAACACACATTGGGATTACTAGAGAAGCCTCGGCCCCATAGCAGACTTTTGGATGGATCCCCCACCACCAAGAATATTTAACGGGAACTCTTAACAGTCATGTAGTTAGATAAGACAAGGAGCAAATACCTCACCATACTGCTATCAAACAAATCCCACTAAACCAAGACCAACAATAATGCTACTACATAAGGACCTGATTATATCGCCAGAACACGACCACAAATTACCACCACATAGTGACTGAATAATACCCCTATATTATTACTGAATAAAGATCAGTATACAACAAACAATTACTTCCATACAGTGACCATGTAGTGGTAGCTACCAGTGTACACAGGCTCTCCAGACTGTATATTACCTCCATACAGTGACCATATACCTTCATACAGTGTACACAGGCCTTGCTGACCTATGAGTGCAGTTACATTTTGTGACTCACAGGTAATGTTTCTTTGACTTTCACTTTTGTTCTACATCCAGTCCAGACTGCCACGATGAGTTCTCTCGGCCACCACTAGTCCCTGCAGATTTGGACACAAATATCTTAGAATCCTCTCTTTTCTCGCACCACCGTCACTGTCCCCTATCTCTGCACAACTTCACAAGGGTGGGAGAATGGGTACAGGGGTGGGGAGGAACAGAGGATTAACCTCCTGGAGATTGTGTTTACACTTTTCTCTGAACCACTCAGAATCATACAACCCAAATTATTTTTGGTTTGGGGGCAGAAGTTACCCCAGATAGGTAAGAAAACCAAATCGGGGCCTAACTGCTGCCTACCCAACCTAAGGGAAAATTCTTACCATCGGGGACCTAACGCTGCCTACCAACCTATCGGGAAAATAGGCCCCACAAAGCGGGCCAAACCAAAAAGGGGGGTTTGATCTGGGATCGCACTGACTTTCACAACCTCCCCTGGTTTCGGGGGGCGGCACCCCGGGGGGCCGTGCCCCATAGAGATCATTACTCCCCGGACGCTTTTTTCGCCGCAAGTAATTGACATGCCCCTTTTATCCCCCCCCCCCCGGAAACGAAAACAAATCAAATTTTTAGGGAGGGGGGAAAAGGAGGCAAACCCCATAGTTCTCTATGAGAACTGAGGTTTAAACCCGGTAATTTCGCCCCTTCTCGCCCCTTATTGGGAAGGCAAATATAAACTTTGAAATCGCACCGAAATTCCCCCGGGGGTAAATTTCCCCCTTCCCCCTTAGCCCTTTGTTAAGGTGTTTCTATTTTATTATTTACAAAGGGGGTTTAAAACAAGTTGAATAGAAAATTAATTCATAAATCAAATGAAGAATTTTGGAAAAGGGCCCTTTTTTGCTCTATTTTGGGCGCTGAATCTGATGGGGTTTTTACTTTAGGCACCGGGTATGCTGTTCCCTAGGCCCCAAGGTGAAAAAGGGGGACCCCAATAGGTAGTTTTTGGGGGGTGCCCCATTTTGGCAAGGTGGGCCCAAAGAGGTGGGACCCACATATGTAGGTGGGTTTAAATGGGGGGGCCCCCTTTTTAGGCTCTAAGGTGTCCTTTCCGATACATAGGCTTTTAATGGGGCCCACATACCCTCTTTTTTTTTTAAAAACCCCTTTTTACCGCCGACCCATTTTGGGCCTCTCTGACAGACCCTTTTTTTTTTAAAAATCTGCCAATGGGTCACTTTTTTTGTAGAATAACTTTTTGACACTTAACCTATCCATGGATTCAGAGATTTTTTTCCCTTTGGGTGACACTTGTTTTTTAAAAAGATAGTAAAAAATTTTTGGGGTCCAAAAAATGATTGTTTTATTGGGAAAAAATATAAAATTTAAAAGGGAAAAAAAATTTGAAAAATTTTACCAATTTCAAACTTAAAATTTTTTCGGGGCATGTAAGACGGGAATATTTTATTCCACCAAAAAAAATTTTATAACTACATTTTTCCCCATATTTTCGGGGGCTGTAGTTTGGCAAAATTTTTTTAAAATTCCCTTTTTTTTTTTTTTTAAAAACCCATTAGGGGGCTTTAAAATTTTAAAGTAAAAATTTTTCCCAAATTTTTTCAAAAAATTTAAAAAATTACTTTTTAATTTTTTTTGGGGACCATTCCATTTCCCTAACGTGACTTTGTTTTTGACCTGTATGTTAGATACCCCCAAATAAATGACCTCATCAAAGAAACAAACCAACCCCTTAAAGTATTTCAAAACAAAAATTTAAAAGGGGTTTTTTAAACCCCTTTTAGGTGTTTCACAAAAATTTAAAAGCAAATTTTAAGTAAATTTTTAAAAAATTTCACTTTTTTTGCAATTTTAAATTTTTTTTAAGCATTATTAAAAGGGAATAACGGAAAAGGGATCGGGGAAAATGCAAATTAATAGGGGTTCCCCAGATTCGGGCCCGTTTTTCCAAAAAAATTTTTTTCCCATATTTTTGGCCCTGTGCATTTTTTGGGCTAAACCCAAACCAAAGCCCCAAAATTAGGGGGAAAAGGACCTACTGGCTCTGGGGCCTCATTTTCATTACAATTTTATTTAGGGGCCTTTTCCCGGGTTTTTGGCGGACACCCAAAGGGGTTTCCAAAACTTTAATAAAAACCCCAAAAAAGGGACCCCATTTTTGGAAACTAAAACCCCTTTAAAAGGGAAATTTAAAACCAGGGGGTGTATAAAGTAAAACTACCCCCACAGGCTTTTCCCCAAAATTTTTTGGGCGTTCGGCTCTGAAAATAAAAAAATTTAATAAAATTTTTTCCAATAATCGAAATTTTTTAGCTGAAAAAAATTTTTAAATTTTTTTACAAGGAACCCTTGGAAAAAAAGCCCCAAAAATTTTTGTTCGTCAATTTTTCCAATTTCCCGGGCAATCCCCCTACATGGGGGTTTTAAACCCTGCTGTTTGGGCGCAGGGCAGGGGGTACAAGGGGGGTGTGTTTATTTGGCTTTTTGGCGAAACCAGATATTGGGGGTGGGCCATGTTGCATCTCCAAACCCCCCAAATTTACAAAAAACAGGGGGAAAACCTTCCAGAAGTTGTTTTCCATTTTTGGATTCAACGCCCCCCTCGGGGATCTCACCAAAGGTTTGTTTTTTTTTGCTTTTTGGGCGCACAGGGTTTCCCCTTTAGTTTTTTTTTTAGCTTTTGGGTCAGGGAAAAAGGAGGGGGGAAAAACGCATTTCCCGGGCCATTGTTTTTGGGCTTCATTTTTCCCGTTTAGCCATACGGGATAAATGACCGGGTTTAACTTTACGGGGGGTGGGTTACAATTTACAATGTTTATAAATTTTTATATAGTTTATTTTTTTATTACTTTTAAAACAAAAAATAAAAGAAAGTTTTAAAAAAAAATTTTCCCGTTTTAAAGTTGTCGGAATTTCTGACGGGCCATACCCTTTTTTAATTTTTTGGGCAGATGGAGCCCCTTGGGGGGTTTTGGTTTTTTTTACAAGATGGGGTTGGGATGTTTTTATTGATAAAAACCAATTACGGGGGCAATGATGCTTTGATCACTTTTTATTAAATTTTTTTGTGAAGCATTTTGTAAAAAAAACAGCAATCCGGGTAGTTTTTTTTTATTTTTTTTTTTTTAACAGCGGCCCACTGTGCCGTAATAAATGACATGTTTAGTTTTTACTCGGGGCGGGTTTGGGTTTTAACGATTACAGCAAATACCAACTTTTTGAAATATTTTTTTAAAATGTTTTACCTTTTACACAAAAAAAACACATTTTTTTTTAAAAAGGAAAAAACCGTTTTTTTTTGCACCCCCCCGTCAGTCTGAGAGCCTTTAACTTTTTTTATTTTTCTGTTTATGGACTTATGGGGGCCTTTTTTTTTTGCGGGATGAGTTGACGTTTTTATTGGAAATATTTTTGGGGGGGACAAACTTTTTTTTGGAATTCGTTTTTAAATCTGTTTTTGGGGAAGGGCGGGTTTTAAGGGAAAATACTGCAACCCCAAAGCATTGTTTTTTTTTTTTTTTATTTTTAATAGCGTTAAACCGGGGCAGTATCCGTGAAAAGTTATTTTTTTAACTCTGGGGGTTTTGAGACGATTACGGTGAAAACCCAATTTATGTATTTTTTTTATTTGAAAGCACAATTTTTTTGAAAAAAAAAGGTTTTTTAGGTTTAAAAAAATATTTTGCTTCGCAAACTTCAAATTTAGCCAAAAATTTTTTAAATTTTTTTCCGTATAAAAGGGGCTTTAAAGGATTTTTTTTTTTTTTGAGGGTTTAAACTGACGTTTTAATTGGCTTTCACTTTGATTTTGATATGATTTTTTGTTTAAATTTTTACCCTTTTTATTTTGCTGGGGATAAACCCAAAAATCGTTTTTTTCGGGTGACTGTTTTTTGGGGGTTTTTTTTTTAAGGGCTTTTAAACCGGGAAGGGTTAATTAACATGAAAATTTTTTATAGGTGGGGTCGCTACGCACCGGGGGATACCAAAAATGGGTACTTTATTTTTTTTTTTGTTTCTTTTTTTGGGGGCAATTGGGGCCTTTTTTAAAGGGGGAAAAGGGGCGATTTTTACGGGGTTTTATTTTTTTTTTTGTGTTAGGGGTTTTAAATTTTTTTTTAACAACTTTTTTTTTTAACTTTTTCAAAAACTTTTTACATTTTCCCCCGGGGGGGAATTGCATAAAACTTCGCAGATCATTCATGCAATGGGAAATCACTTTACATTTTAAATAGCTTTATCCTTCCCCCCAGGGCAACTTTCTGTAAAGGGCTCCCCACAATGCTTTTGGTGGGCACCGTGACGTCACCAACAACCCCAAATGCTGCCCTTTTCCGCCGGGAGGGGCTGTCTTTTAATTCCGGGAAAACCGGGGCTCAGCGCCGTTACGGGGCGCCGAGATCACGGGGAAAAGGGAAACTCACCCCTTTGCCCCCCCGCGGGTCCGCATTTCGCACTACGATTTTCGCGACTTCGGGGGGGTTAACCCCCCGGGGCCCCGGAAGCGCACTCCGGGCCCCGGGGGGTTTTCGGCATAAGCCACCCGGATAAATACCGCGGTTTTCATCCGCGATTTGCGCCGGCCCGGGTTTGGGGAGCCGCAAAAATTGGTGGGGGAAAGGGAATCATAACGGGGGAATTTTTGGGGGGAAAACCCCCCTTTACCCGGGGAATTTCCGTTGGTAGGGGGCAAATTTTCGGAAAGGGGGTGTTAAAAAAAAAAAAAAAGAAAATTAAACCCCCCTTTAGCCTCTTTTTTCATCCCCCCCCAAACAGCAACCGGGGGGCTTGTGGCTCCTCCCGGAGGGCAAAAGGGGCCTTGGGGGAAACCAACACATTTAGCGGAGGAGAGAGCCGGGTGTACTCTGCTAAAACCCGGCATCACTTTTTTTTGGGAGGGAAAGGGGGCCGTGGGTTTTAAAGGGGGAAAGGATGGGCCAGGCCCCTATTGCCGGGGGCCAAAACTGTGAAGGCTCGCCCCCCAATAAAAACATCTTTTTTTTTTATAACCGTCCAGGAATCCCCATAAAAAGAAAACCCCAGCAAAAAAGGGAGGCAAGAAAACCCTTTTTTTTTCACTTTTCCCCCACATTTAAAAAGAAAGTGTTTTTGGGTTTCCAGTAAATTTTTACTGAACAGTTTTTTTTACCTCCCAAAGAATGAAAGAGGTTTTGTAATTTTATCACACACAAAAAAAAAACAAAAAAAAAAAAAACCCCAAAGAAAACCCAACTTTTGAAATGTTTTTTAAAAGCGGAAATAAAATTAGCATTTTCCCTTGCAGGGGAAAAATGAGGTATTTGTTTCAATTTATAAAAACAGTTAATTTAATTTTGGGGTTACAAGAAACCTTTGTTTAAATTTACAGAAACAATTTTTCCTGAAATTTCTTGCCCAAATTTGGGCACAAAATTGCCATTGCGATTTTGCCCCCAGCTCCTCCCAACAAACCGTTGCGGACTAAAAATTAAAATCTCAGCCCCCTCCAAATTTTTTTAAATTGGGTTTAGATCTGGGACGGGACTAGATCACCCCAAAGGACCCTTAAAAATGTTTTCTTATGGAGTTTGCCCCCTATTTGCCCGACTGGGGGGTTGTTTCAGGCTATTGCCCTTTGTTTGAAGACCCCAGCCAAAACCTATCTAACACCTTTTTACAGAGGGGGGAGGTTTTGGGCAAAATCTCCAATCTCCTTCCGCCGGTATGCGGGCGGGACCACCCCCAAAGTTTTGTTTATTTTTAACCCCATGCTTTTAAGAAACGGGGGGTCCGAGTTAAAATTTTTAAAAATTTCAAATTTGGTCTCCCCCCTACATAAACCTTTCCGGGAATCACCCTTAAACCCCCAAAAGGGCGAGTTTTTTCTTTGGATTTCCCAAACCAAATCAACAGTTATCTTGGTGTTTTTTCCATTTTCTAATAATTGCACCAACAGTTGTTGCCTTCTCTCCAAGCTGCTTGCCTATTTTCCTGTAGCCCATCCCAGCCTGGTGCAGTTCTACAATTTTTTCCCAGCTCTTTGGTCATGGCCATCGTTGTAGAGGTTGGCGTGTGATTGAGTGTGTGGACAGGTGTCTTTATACAGGCAACAAATTCAAACAGGTGCATAGTATACTTGTATAGTGCCGAGGAGGAATGCTTCTTAAAGAAGGAGCATGGGTAAGTTCACACGGCTTATTTCGGGACGCATTTCGCCACGTACTGAGAGTGTATTTGCGCTCTAATACGAGCGAGATGCGCCCCAATCATTACGGTAATCCACAGTTCTCATAGAGAACTATGGATTACGTCTCCTCTCTCTGGGCGCACAATGCGATCGTATTGTACGCTCGGAGAGATAATTGACATGTCATTTATTCGCAGCGCTTTGCCCTAAGGGTGTTTTCACAAAGCACAGTTTTGGTGCAGTTTTAACTGTGCTCCAATTAAACTGCCTTCATTACCATCTTTTCAGTTGTTATTCTTTCAGTTGTCTAAATTGTTCGGAGAGGTGTTGCAAGTAAGTAATCAATTAAGTTTTGTGGAATACAAACACACTAATTGATTAATCACTTTCCAAACTGTTTAGGTAAGTGAAAAAAGCTTTTAATTGGAGCACAGTTAAAACTGCACCAAAACTGTACTGTGTGAAAGCACCTTAAGGTGTCTGTGAGAGCCAGAATTGTTGCTGGTTGGTAGGTGATCAAACACTTATTTTATGTAATAAAACGCAAATTAATTATTTTGGATAATAATTAGGATTTTTTTTTAGATTCTGTCTCACACTTGAAGTGTACCTAACATAAAAATTACAGATCTCTTCATTTCTTGTCGATGGGAAAACGGCAAGAGTCGCCAGTGTATCAAATACTTATTTTCCCCACTGTAGATGGAAAAAAAAAAAAAAAAGTAATGGCTCTGAGAAGGTGGGAAGGAAAAAAAAAACTAAAGGGCCATATTATTATAACCAGCTGTCAGTAAGGAGTTAGGGTACATACACAGAACAATATCCATTGGATTCTGAATCCTAAAACTGCATTGTCAGATAAGTATTAACCCACTTTGAGATACGTTCACACAGTTGTTGTTTTTGAGTGGGGGGGGGGGAACTTTCCCCAAAGAAAGACTAAAAACAGACTATAAAAACACCTCCCATTGATTATAATGTAAAATTGACATCGTTGTTCATACTACGCTGAATTTTTACTCCAGCATTTTCGGCGCATTATACAAGACAAAACTTCACCGCCTTAGTGACAGAACCAGTTTTGGCCTTCCTGACAAAGCCCTATTTTTGAAATTTGACATGTGTCACTTTATGTGGGAATAACTTTTTGATACTTTTAGCTAGTCATATGATGCAGAGATTTTCTCGAGACACATTGTGCTTTAAATAATATATATTGGTCTATATAATCCTTGTTTATTTGTGAAAAATATCAAAATGTTTGATTTTCAGAGTTCAAGAATTTCTGCACATAGGACAAGTAGTTTTTAACTAGCATCTACCAGTTGTCTGCTATACACTTGTACACTCGTGAAAAATTGCTACTGAATTTCTGAGATTCCATTTTCAAGAAAATTTGCATTACAGATTATTTGTAGGGATCAGTCCAGTTCTAATGTGGCTTTGAGGGGCCTGTACGTTTTACACTTCCATAAATTACTCCATCTGAGAAACTGCACAATTTAAAGTTTATAAAACAGCATTAAAGAAGTTAGTTTCATAGCAGATAAAGCAAATTCGCATTTTTAAAATTTTTATTCATTTTTTCACTGTAACACAGTAGAAGTCACCAGGGAAACGCAACTTGAATCGGATTCTGTTTCTTTAAGAGAAATCCCATATGTGGCCCTAGCGCTGCTTGACAAGAAGCCTCTGACTTGGAGAAGCACCTATGGGATTTGGGGGTCTCTTTTTTTTTTTTTTAGGTGCCCTCACAATTTTGCGATAGAGTCAATTGACAGCACTCAAAATTCGATGCAAAAGAAAATATTTATTATAATCCACAGGCTCCTAGTGTGTGAATACATATATAGGTGACTTTACATAATGTTTCGGTCAAAAGACCTTTGTCAAATAGTCACTGTAAAATAAACAAAAAGTCAATGTACAATATATACATAAAACAAACAGTACAAAAACACAAATATATACAAATTTACATGCGTCCATATACATTAGTATACATATTAGAAATAATGTATACATAGAATGGGGAAAACTTCTTATGTAGTATGAAATATATGGTGTTGCAATACATGATGTATCCATACTATACATCAAATAGATGCAATAATCTATTTTTCAAAATTGTAAAAAATATTGGCATGCAGTTCAAAAAATAGGCAAGTCTATTGCACAGAGAGGTATCCACAATGAATAACTAATGATCCTTACAGTGATATAGGGAAGAAAAAACATATACATACAAATAAAAGTATTCCTGTCTAAATCCCTATCAAACCCGTCCACAACTTACCAAGATGTAGGCAAGGAAAAAGTATAAACAGGCCATAGCCCAGCGAGAGAAGAAACCGTCTGGTGAAGGGAGCAGGCATAAGCAGCGTTCCGTGCGGCAGCGCCGCCGGAACCGGAAGTCCTCGTGACGCTACTTCCGGTGCAAAGGATCAGGGGAAATGTAGTCAGAATGTGACTAAGGAACCCGCCCATGCGCAATAGTGCCGCGGACGTGCCAAAGCTAACAGGAGAAATAAAGATATGCACAGGAAATAGAAGACAAAGATATAACTAGAAATAATGGTTGACAATGAAAATAAAGCATATGATAAGGCAAATCAGATATAAGAATAGATGGATAAAAGAAAAATGCAAAAATAAAAATATACACAAGAAGTGGAGAGCAAAGATATAACTAAAGATGATAAGCAACAGTTAAAATAAAGCATAGACAAATCAGATAAAAACTAGATCGATGAATAAAGAGATATGAGAGAAAAGAAACATATATAAAGAGTATGTCAGAGGATTGAAAAATACAGGTAAAGAATGCTTAGAGAAAAAAAACAGAATTTTTTTTATACAGCTAAAGAATACTTAGAAAAAAGAGGGGAGGAAAAAATAGAAGAGAAGATATGGTGGAGATATAAAGGAATAGAGAGACTAGTGGTGCCTCACCCTATAGTAATTTCTGTCTTAACATAGCTGAAAAGGGAAACGGAAAACAAGGGGGTAAATATATTGGTGATACACATAATGATACAATTAAGCAAACAAAAAGTCGCATTCCCTGTTCAAACCATGGGGCTGTAATGTATTCAGTCTAAATATCCAGAAGGATTCCCTCTCCTTAAGTAATCTTATGTGATTCCCACCTCTTCTTGGTCTCTTAATCTGTTACAGAATCTGGAACCGTAATTGGAAAATATTATGTCCAGCCTCCTGGAAATGATAAGGTACAGGTAGCCAGGTTTTATTGCACCGTATGGAGGACTTATGACTAGAGAGGCTGTCCATCAGTTGAACCGTCTCACCGACATATAGCAATCCACACGGACATTTTAAAGCATAGACCACATATGTACTGTCACAGGTAAAGGGACCCCCTAGCTCAAATTTTTTTTCTGTTCAGGGATGTGTAACAGAGCTGCCTTTAATTACGCTTGAGCAATGGCAACATTGTAAACATGGGAATGCCCCCCTGAACCAGTGGTCTTTTTTGTGATCCTATGTCAGCCTTTACTAACATGTCTGATGTTTTTAGGTCTTTTAGAACATATCAGGTGGGTTCTGAAAAGACTAAATGAGGATAAGCTCTTTTTAGGATGTTCCAATTTCTGGATGTTATGTACTCCCACCATCTTGGGATGATACATGTTCACAAATGGAATTCTATTGGTATTAGACTTATTAGAATTTACACTTATTGGGTTAAACCCTAAGACTTTATCAGGATAGCCCCTGTGACGAAATTTGTCCTCCATGGTTCTCAACCTAATCTGTCTTTGTGTAGGATCTGATACTATACGTTGAACCCTCATCATCAAGCCCTTCTTGAACTCTGTTAGTGAATTCACTATGACAATTTCCTCTGGCATAGAGTTCCACAGTCTCACCGCTCTAACAGTAAAGAATCCCTTTCTATGTTTATGTAGAAACTTTCTTTCCTCAAGACGTAGAGGATGCCCCCCTTGTTCTAGATACAGTCCTGGGTATAAATAAATCTGTAGCGAGATCTCTATATTGGCCCTTAATATATTTAAACATATTTATTATGTCCCCCCCGAAGATGTCTTTTCTCTAAACTAAATAACCCGAACCTTGCTAATCTTTCTGGATATTGCAGTCCACCCAGGCCTTTAATTATTTTTGTTGCCCGCCTTTGTACCTGTTCAAGCTCTACAATGTCTTTCCTGTGCAATGGTGCCCAAAACTGTACACAATATTTCATGTGTGGTCTAACCAGTGACTTGTATAGTGGGAGAATAATGTTCCCATCATGTGCATCTATGCCCCTTTTAATACACCCCATGATCCTATTAGCCTTGGCAGCTGCTGCCAGAAACTGGCTGCTACAGTTAAGTTTACTGTCCACTAGGATTTCCCAAGTCCTTCTCCATGTCACTTTTACCCAGTGTTTTTCCATTTAACATGTAATCATGGAATGGATTTTCCTCCCCATGTGCATTACCTTGCATTTATCAGTGTTAAACCTCATCTGCCACTTCTCTGCCCAGGCCTCCAACCTATCCAGATCCCTTTCTAATAACACATTATCCTCCATTGTGTGGATTCCTTTACAGCGCTTAGTATCATCTGCAAAGATTGATATTCTACTGTGCAAGATCATTTATGAAAATATTAAAGAGGATAGGGCCCCCCACTACTGTTACTACCCCACTAGTAACAGGGATCCAGTCTGAGTATGTACCGTTAATTACCACCCTTTGTTTTCTATCAGTGAGCCAGTTGCTTACCCACTTGCACACATTTTCCCCCAGTCCAAGCATTCTCATTTTACTTACCAACCTTTTATGTGGAACAATATCAAATGCTGTAGAAAAATCCAAATATATGACATCCAGTGCCTCACCCTGATCAAGTCTGGAACTAAACTCCTCATAGAAGCTGATGAGATTAGTCTGACAGGACAGATCCTTCATAAACCCATGCTGGAACGGCGTTATACATTTATTTTCAGTGAGATACTCTAGGAAAGCATCTCTTAGAAAACCTTCAAACATTTTACCCACAACAGAGGTTAAGCTTACCGGCCTATAGTTTCCAGGATCACTTTTTGACCCCTTTTTGAATATTGGCACCATATTTGCTATGCGCCAATCTTTTTGTGACATACCCCATTATTATACAGTCCATAAATATTAAAAATAGGGGCCTATCTAACACATTACTTAACTCTCTTAGAACACGCGGGTGTATACCGTCAGGGCCTGGGGATTTGTCTATTTTAATCTTCCTAAGGCGGAGCTGCACTTCTTCCTGGGTTAGAAAAGAAACATTTAAGTTTGAATTTACCTCCTCCCTTTGCTCATCAACAGGAAGCTCATCTTCCTCGGTAAATACAGTGGAGAAGAAATTGTTTAATAGGTTTGCTTTTTTTCTCATCGCCCTCTATAGTCTCTCCCTCTGTACTTTTCAAAGGGCCAACATTTTCTTTTTTAATCTTTTTACCATTTATATAGTTATTTTGGGGTTAGTTTTACTTTCTATTGCAATATGTCTGTCTCCAGCTTTGCTGCCTTTATCTTTATTTTACACACTTCATTTTCTTCCCTATATCTTCTTGGTGCCTCTTCACTGCCCTCCTGTTTTAGTAGCTGAAACGCTTTCTTTTTGTTTTTTATTGCCTAATTTACATCTCTGTTGATCCACATTGGGTTTTTCCTGTTTCTAATTATTTTTTTACCATATGGTATGTACCTCTCACAGTGGGCGCCTAAGATGTTTTTAAAGATCTCCCATTTATTTTTTGTTCTGCTATTTTTAAACACCTTGTCCCAGTCAATACATTTTAGTGCCTCTCTAAGCAGGGTAAAATTAGCCTTCCTCAAATTCAGTGTTTTTGTTGCTCCTTTACAAAAAACTCTAATGAAGGATAAATGGAAGTTTATTATATTATGGTCACTATTGCCTAGGTGCCCCTCAACCTTTGTTACTCTGTCAGGTCTATTAGTCAATATTAAGTCTAGAAGGGCCTTTCCTCTAGTCGGTTCCTGCACCATTTGGGAAAGGTAATTATCTTTAGTTATAGACAAAAACCCGTTTCCTTTGTGAGAGCCACAGGTTTCAGATTCCCAGATTATGTCTGGGTAGTTAAAGTCACCCAGAATAACAACCTCATTCTGATTAGATGCTTCATCTACTGAGGAGCATATCTTCTATGGGTTCTGTTATATTTGGAGGCCTATAGCAGACTCCTATTAGAATTATATTACTGTTACTACCCCCATGTATATTTACCCATAATGATTCCACCTGTTCACTACCTGTACCTATATCTTCCCGCAGTGTTGGCTTCAGACAGGATTTTACATAGAGACAGACACCTCCCCCCTTCCGGTGTTTACGGTCACTTCTAAAAAGACTAACCCTGCAAGTTAACTGCCCAGTCGTAGCTCTCGTCCAGCCACGTCTCCGTTATCCCCACTATGTCATATTTTTCTTCTGCATTTAATTACTTCTAGTTCATTTATTTTGTTGGTCAGACTCCTGGCATTGGTCAGCATGCAATTTAGAGATTTTCCAGTTTTTATTCCTTTCTCCCTATTCTTTTAAACTATTGCTACCCTTCCCTGGTGTCTAAGAAGGGTAAACGATATGAATCATATTCTGATGTAAACTTTAACTCAGGTCTTACAGAGTTTAACCAAGTGATAAAGTGTTGCAGTGAGTCTACATCACCCTCCCAGATGCAAAATATGTTGTCAATATACCTTTTTCATACTTTTGCTTGATGACGAAAGAGTTCATTTTGGTATATGTATTGTTGTTCGAACTGTGCCATATATGCATTTACATGGGGGGGGAGGGGGGTGGGGTTTTCAACCCCATTGCCGTACCCCTCACCTGTGCATAAAAAGAGTCCTCAAACATAAAATAGCTATTTTCCAAAACCAATGTTAATAACTCTACACAAAAAGTAAGTTCATCAGCAGACATCTCTAAATTCCTAAAGAAATTTGTAGCAGCCTCAATTCCTTTTGAATGTTCTATAGATGTATACAAACTGCATACATCTAGAGTAACCAATAGTGCAGTGTCTGAGATTCTACCCACTGAGTTCAGGACTGATAGAAAATGGCCTGTATCTTGTAAATAAGATGGTGTTGTTTGTATTAAGGAGTTTAATATTTTCTCAAGGTATTGGGAAATTGATGAAAATACAGAGTCATGCGATGCCACTATGGGCCTTCCCGGAGGTTTATCTAAACACTTGTGAATTTTGGGTAATGTATAAAACACCGGAGTGACAGGATGATCTATTTTCAAAAAAGAAAAACTGGATTTATCAATTACCCCTTTAGTGAGCTAACGTTCGTACATTCTGGATTTTGTTCATGATCCTGAAAACAGGATCAAAGCTCAGAGGGGTATATGTAGTGATATCAGTTAACTGTCTTAAGATCTCATTTCGGTAGATAAAAAATCCATTACCACTATCGCATCTCCTTTATCAGCAGGTTTTAGTATAATGGTTTTATCCTCTTTGAGGGATTTTAGGGCTGTGGTTTCCTCAGGAGTCAAATTCAGATTTACTTTCTTTTTCCCAAGTCTAGTGAGGTAAGTATCTATATCCCTCTATACTATGGAAATGTAGGTCTCAACTGGATGATATGTCTTTGGAGGGCTAAACTGACTCTTATGGAGTCCTAGATGTTTAACAGACATGCGACTATGATCTAATGTCGCCATATTCATATTAGATTCTGAGAAATGGGCCTTGAGCCTAAGAGACCTAAAAAAAAGAATGAAGTTCCTGTTGTAATCTAAAGTTATCAAAACAAGGAGTTGGACAAAAAGAAAAACCTTTTTGTAAAACAGTATATTCTATAGAAGTCAAAACACGTGAGGAGATGTTAACAACAACATTAATCTCAATGGTGGTACAAGTCCTCACAGTCTCACCTGTGATCGTGTTGTCACATTTGTCGGAAGATTTGTGACATCTTCTACCTGCCCTCTTAGTATGTCTTTTCCTCGATAACTTTCTTTTGTTTTGCAAAAAAAAAAAAGACCCTGTGTATGACGATAACCTCTATCGCTTTCTGAGCCTGAGCTCGAATAGTCCCGATTAGCTCTCGGATAGGAGTTATGTCTTTGAGGTTGATACCGCCACTGGTAGACTCTTTTGTTCATATAATCCTCGGCGTCCTTAAGGAATTTCACACGGTTCCAATTCTCCAAGACTTTCCTATGTTCGGCTATTGATTTATCAAGTTTAGCCTTCACTGCCATCAGATCATTACTGGAAAGTGTAGCTGTAAGTTGTTGTTCTATCACACTTATCTCTTTCTGAGTTTTAGTGATGGATATCTGCAGATGTTCAATTGTTAGAAGGATCAGGTCTAAAGAGCACTTATTCAGAATACTTTCGAACTTTTTGCAGTAACCTTCATTATCTCTGAAGAGAGTCGGTTGAAGATGGGATCTCAGACCTCTTGGGACAAGTTTATTAAGTGCTAAAACTTAATAAACACCCCTAAAAAGACCTCAGTGTGTAAACTACATTTCACAGGTGTTTCACAATTTTTTTTTTTATCATTAGGCTTGGAAAAAGTAATTATTTTCATTAATATGCAGTTTTAGCTGAAAAGGTTTCATTTTCTCACAAAATCCTGGAGAAAAAGCACCACAAAATTTGTTATGGAATTTCTTCCAAGCTTAGCAATACCCTATATGTGGATGTAAACTGCTGTTTGGATGCATGGCAGGGTATACAAGGAAAGGGGCGCTATCCGGCTTTGATAACACAGCTCCTCGCAGTGGACCCAGAGGGCACGCCCCTCTGACGAAGCGAATCATCCAGCAGCAAAGGGCTCCCCCCTCTGCCGCAGAGAATCGCCCAGCAGCACACCCAGAGGTCTCCCCCCTCTGCCGCAGAGCATCGCCCAGCAGCGCTCCCAGAGGTCTCCCCCCTCTGGCCGCAGAGCATCGCCCAGCAGCGCTCCCAGAGGTCTCCCCCCTCTGCCGCAGAGCATCGCCAGCAGCGCTCAGGGTCTCCCCCCTCTGCGCGAGCATCGCCCGAGCGTCCCAGTCTCCCCCCTCTGCCGCAGAGCATCGCCCAGCAGCGCTCCCAGAGGTCTCCCCCCTCTGCCGCAGAGCATCGCCCAGCAGCGCTCCCAGAGGTCTCCCCCCTCTGCCGCAGAGCATCGCCCAGCAGCGCTCCCAGAGGTCTCCCCCCTCTGCCGCAGAGCATCGCCCAGCAGCGCTCCCAGAGGTCTCCCCCCTCTGCCGCAGAGCATCGCCCAGCAGCGCTCCCAGAGGTCTCCCCCCTCTGCCGCAGAGCATCGCCCAGCAGCGCTCCCAGAGGTCTCCCCCTCTGCCGCAGAGCATCGCCCAGCAGCGCTCACCGAGGTCTCCCCCCTCTGCCGCAGAGCATCGCCCAGCAGCGCTCCCAGAGGTCCCCCCTCTGGCAGGCACGCCAGCAGCGCCCCAGAGGTCTCCCCCCCTCTGCCGCAGAGCATCGCCCAGCAGCGCTCCAGAGGTCTCCCCCCCTCTGCCGCAGAGCATCGCCCAGCAGCGCTCCCAGAGGTCTCCCCCTCTGCCGCAGAGCATCGCCTAGCAGCGCTCCCAGAGGTCTCCCCCTCTGCCGCAGAGCATCGCCCAGCAGCGCTCCCAGAGGTCTCCCCCTCTGCCGCAGAGCATCGCCCAGCAGCGCTCACAGAGGTCTCCCCCCTCTGCCGCAGAGCATCGCCCAGCAGCGCTCACAGAGGTCTCCCCCCTCTGCCGCAGAGCATCACCCAGCAGCGCACCCAGTGGGCTCCCCCCTCTGCCGCAGAGCATCGCACCCAGAGGATTCCCCCCTCTGCCGCAGAGCATCGCCCAGCAGCGCCCCCAGAGGGCTCTTCTGCAGAGCATCGCCCAGCAGCGCTCCCAGAGGTCTCCCCCCTCTTCCGCAGAGCATCGCCCAACAGTACCCCCCCTGCTGCAGAGCATCGCCCAGCAGTGCACCTAATAATGCAACCAAAGCAAAACTCACCAACTTATTAAGAATTTGCTCCTCTCCACAGACACACCAGTCAAAACCCAGAAAGAAACACACTTCTTAGCAGACTTCAGATTGGTCCCACCCACACAAGAGGCAGGTCACGTGGGCATGACGTCATGGCAGTCCTTTAGCAGACTAGACTTATGCCACAGATCATTGCCCAGCCGTGCACCAAGAGGGCTCCCTCCTCCGCCGCAGATCATGGCCCAGCAGCACGCCCAGAGGGCTCCCCCATCTGCCACAGAGCATCGTCCAGCGGTGTACCCAGAGAGATCCCCCCCTCTGCCGCAGAGCATCACCCAGCAGTGTACCTAAATAGTAATGCTAGAAAGATTTTGCTCCTATCCACAGACACACCAGTCAAAACCCAGGAAGAAACAATACACTTTTTAGCAGACTTCAGATTGGTCCCACCCACACAAGAGGCTGGTCACGTGGGCATGACGTCATGGCAGGTCCTTTAGCAGACTAGGGTTCATACTAAAAGGTATGAAGAACAAGAATGAACATTATTACTAAGTAATAAAGAGCTAAGGAGAAGTAAAGAAGGTTTTAAGGGCTAAATAAAAGATTGAATAAATAGAATATAAGATGAGTTTATATTAAAATGAACACATTCTATACAAACAGGTGTCTAGCATTTTACCTCTGCATGATAGGTGGGAAATGAACAGGATATATAGGCAGTTTAGACTGAAATGAAGACATATTACATGGAAACAGGTGCCTAGCACTTACCTGTGCATGGTAGGTGGGAAATGAACAGGGTATATAGGCAGTTTAGATTGAAATGAAGATATATTCCATAGAAGAAGGCATAGGTGTAACTTTAGGGGGGTTTGGAGGGGACTTCCCCCCCAATTTTTTCTGGATGGGGACGGTCCCCCCACTTTTTAGTCACTTCAATAAAAAATAATCCATATGAAAGCATGAGAATACAGAGAGCAAGGAGGAAGAAGTTAACCCTTTGCCTCCTATGTTTCTGTGCATATTGGGGGGACAAAGGAGGTAGCAGCCTTAAGTGTCAGTGCAGAGTGAGAGCAGCACTGATTGGTAGAGCAGGAGATGCTTCACCAATCAGAACGCTGCTCACAGTCCAGCACCCTCTGTATCTTTCCCTTTCATTGTATACCACTTCCCCTATGTTCAGCCGTCATCAGAGAAGAAAAGAAGCTTCTGCTGAATGCCAACTGCACCAGACTACAGGAGACAGGTATGGAGGGGACAAGGGTGCCAGGCGTTGTGTGTGCGCGCGCGCATGTGAGTATGGTATGTACTGTATATGTGAGATGTGTATATACTGTATGTAGAGCCATGTGTCTAGCCATGTCATGTCTTCCCTGCACATAAGCGCTGGGGAAAATGAAAGTGAATGGGGCCGGTCCCACAGCATTTTAGAAGTGCGGACTGGCCAGCACGTACTTCTAAATAGTCCGGCATATAGCAGAGCGCACAATACGCCCCGCTATACACCTTGTGAACATATCCTAAGGGTACATTCATACCGAAGATATGAATGCTGATTCAGGGGCGTATTCAGTGCTGGATCTGCTTCAGAACCAGCGTCCAATCCGACAGGAAACTCATTTACATTATACCTTATGTAAAATCAGTGTAATTGTTTAGATTTAGCTTTTACTTGAGTATTTTTAGCGCATACTGTAAGCACCTACACAGAATTCTTCTAGGTGTTTTATGCACTAATGGATAGGATTGAGAAATCTGCCTCAGGCAGTCTGGGTCGTTTGCTCATGGGAATTCTGCATTTGCATCCGCCGACTGTCCAACACGTAAACACTGTCCGTGCCAAAAAGTCATGTGAACTGACCCTAAGTGTGTAGTGTGTCTGTGTTCAATATATGAATATACAGTGGGTACGGAAAGTATTCAGACCCTTTTACATTTTTCACTCTTTGTTTCATTGCAGCCATTTGGTAAGATCACAAAAGTTCATTTTTTGCTCATTGATATACATTCTGCACCCCCCATCTTGAAAGGAAAAAACCCAGAAATGTAGATATTTCTATATCTACATTTGTTTTTTTTATGGAATATGTGTTTATTTCACTCTAAACTGCCTATATATCCTGTTCATTCCCCACCTATCATGCACAGTAAAGTGCTAGGCACCGGTTTCTATGGAATATGTGTTCATTTCACTCTAAACTGCCTATATATCCTGTTCGTTCCCCACCTATCATGCACAGGTAATGTGCTAGGCACCTGTTTCTATGATATAATTGTTCATTCCACTATAAACTTATCTTGTATTCTATTTATTCAATCTTTTATTAAGCCCCTGAAACCTTCTTTACTTCTCCATAGCAGTTTATTACGTAGTAATAATGTTCATTCTTTTTGTTCATGCCTTTTAGTATGTCCCGCAGACCTAGACCTCTGCCGCAGAGCATCGTCCAGCAGCAGAGGGCTCCCCCCTGATGCAGAGCATCGTCCAGCCGTGCACCCATCTAGTAATGCAACTAGAGTAAAAACTTACCTACTTATTTAGATTTTGCTCCACTCCACAGACACACCAATCAAAACCCAGGAAGAAACAACACTTTAGCAGACTTCAGATTGGTCCCACCCACACAAGAGGCTGGTCAGGGGCATGGACCATGGCAGGTCCTTAAGCAGACTAGAAAATAGTGCCTACCATCTACCGAGCAGGAACATGGCGGCATCTGTCGATCTGGAGCTTAAGAAGGTATAAATGAAGTGCAGAACATATTAATTTAGTATTTATTAGTGTTGGGTGAGATTTTGCTCTTGATGCATAGAGTTAATCTGCTTGTTGTTTTGTAATCCATGTTGTGTATGCTTACTAGGAATCTCTTCGAGCGTAAGGTCATTGTCGTTTCTAAATGGTGTACAAATTTCTACACGACCTTAAGCAGTTGAATGTCAAAGAAGGTTCAATGAATTCAGCTTTAGGCCGTGTTCACACGGCTTATTCCCGACGGATTTGTGAGCCGTATTGCGCTCACAAATCCGGCATGAATAAGAGGCGGGACGGGGGCGGGGCCGGAGCGCGGCGGGGGCGCCGCTCCCCGGCCCATAGACAATGCATTTTTCTACGGCGCGTACGCTCCTTAAATAATGTGCATGTCACTTTCTCCCCCCGCAGCGGAGTCGCCGAGCGGGGAGGAGCGACGGAATCCACTGTTCACTATGAGAGCAGTGGATTACCGTAATGACTCCGACGGATTGGTGCCGTACTGCAGCGCAAATCCGGCGCGCAGTACAGCGCCAATCCGCTGCAAAATCAGCCGTGAACGAGGCCTTAAAGGGGTTGTCAAGGTTATGGTGCTCACCATGCAGGATAAATAAAGTTTTATTTAAATAAATGGCACTTTTATAGCCATGGGGATGCCAATTATGTAACTTTCTTTTTTCTATTTGAAAAATGGTAAAAAAGTGTGTTTACTAACTTTTTTTTAACCCTTTTTTTCTTCTAACTAACATTTAATCCCCAAATTTTCTTGTCATATATTGCAGTACTCATGTATTGTAGTATGTAGGCTTTTCAGTCACGTGCTATTTTACCCCATCATAGGAGTATGTTTATGGCAGAAACAAAGAACTTCACTAGGCCCATGGATACCATAGTAACCAAACAACCCTTTGCAATTGCGTCGGGGTGTTGGTGATGACAATGGCATGTGACCATTGGTCACCGTTGACTTCATTGCTTACGAACCAACAATAGGGCCAAATGTAAATGAGAAACACCATATATATCTGCAGTGCTGGAACTTCAGTGAGTGTTGAGGTAAGTATATATTTATTTTGTTATGTATATTATAGAAAAATACAACATGAACATTCCCTTTAGGTTTTCAGAAGAATAATATGAAATGAAGACAACGTGGCAACTGTGCGAAACAGTTTTTCTTTGGGGCAGGTCAATAGATCTCCACCATTCTCTTTTACTTTATGTTTACAGACCTCTAGCAGGATGTAATAGGCGCACATACATGGCACACTGGTAGCTTTTATTGCGTCCGTAACTATCATGACAACGTAAAGGCAACCGAAGATCATAAGTCAAAGGAGGCTTTACTTAGACTGAACATGGCATCTCTGTAGTTAGCAGCCGGAATGTGTTATCTCCTGAGGCAAGTTTCAGCTGAATAACCCCATACTGTGAATTTTTTTGAGGCTTTCCATGTGGAGTAGAATGGGAAAAAAACTTCATGGCACCATTTTTGCAGAGGTTTTGCTTTTATCGTTTTCATTGTTCAGTATAATTGACATTATCTATAGTCTGCAGGTTGGCATGATTCCGGTGACTATAAATGTGTAGAGCGTTGGTTTCATTTTAGTTCTTTTTTTTTTTTTTTTTTTTTTTTTTTTTTATTGTGCTTCAGCGCTATTTAATGTGACAAATGGCATTTTATTTTTTTCTATCTACAGATAGAGTGAGGGCTCATTTTTTTTGCAGGTTGAAATTTTAGGATACAAGTGACTTTTTCATCAGTTTTTATTCCAGTTTTCTGGAATAAATGCCCCCCCCCCCCCCCCTCACTCACAACAACAAATTTTTGAATTTGGATTTTTTTTTCTTGTATGGCGTTTACTGTGTGCTGTAAATCATCTATTTTAATAAAATCGGTTGTTCCAATACTAATATGTACCTTTTTTGCAATATACATTTTTTTTTAGGGACCGGTCCAGTTCTGATGTGATGTTGATTGGCCTGTATGTTAGATACACCCATAAATGACTTCATCTAAGAAACTACACCCCCCCCCCTTAAAGTATTTACAACAGTGTTTAGGAAGTTTATTAACCCATTAGGTTTTTCACAGAAATTAAAGCAAAATGGAGGTGAAATTTCAAAATTTCACTATTTTTGGGTAATTTCAATTTTTAGACATTCACTGGAACACGGTAAATGTAGATGTGGCAACTTAAATATTGATTCTCCAGATTCTGCCTTTTTTTTGGACTCTGGGATCTCATTTTCAATACAATTTTGTTTATTTGTGAAAAATATCAAAATGTTTGATTTTCAGAGTTCAAGAATTTCTGCTCATAGGACAAGTAGTTTTTAACTAGAATCTACCAGTTGTCTGCTATACACTTGTACACTCGTGAAAAATTGCTACTGAATTTCTGAGATCCCATTTAAGAAAATTTGCATTACAGATTATTTGTAGGGACCAGTCCAGTTCTAATATGGCTTTGAGGGGCCTGTATGTTTTACACTTCCATAAATTACTCCATCTGAGAAACTGCACCATTAAAAGTTTATAAAAACAGCATTAGTTAGTTTCATAGGAGATAAAGCAAATTTGCATTTTTTTAAATTTTTATTCATTCTTCACTATAACACAGTAGATGTCACCAGGGAAATGCAACTTGAATCGGATTCTGCTATTTTAAGAGATATCCCATATGTGGCCCTAGCGCTGTTTGACAAGAAGCCTCTGTCTAGGAGAAGCACCTATGGGATTTGGGGTCTCTTTATTTTTAGGTGGCATCACAAGTTTGCGGGCACCCTAAAGTGCTAAAGTATAATAAACACCCCTAAAAAAACCTCATTTTTGTAAACTACATCCCTTTAGGAATATATCCAGGGGTATAGTGAGTATATTGACCCCACAGGTGTTTCACAATTTTTTTTTTTAGCATTAGCCTTGGAAAAAGTTAATATTTTCAATAATATGCAGTTTCAGCTGAAAATTTTTCATTTTCTCACGAAATCCTGGAGAAAAAAAAAAACACCACAAAATTTGTTATGCAATTTCTTCCAAGTTTAGCAATACCCTATATGTGGATGTAAACTGCTGTTTGGATGCATGGCAGGGTATAAAAGGAAGGGTGCGCGATATGGCTTCTAGAACACAGATCATCGCAGTGCTCCCAGAGGGTTTCCCCCTCTGCCGCAGAGCGTCGGCCAGCAGCGCACCCAGAGGGCTCTGCCGCAGAGCGTCGGCCAGCAGCGCACCCAGAGGGCTCCCCCCGCGGCCGCAGTGCGTCGGCCAGCCGCGCGCCCAGCGGGCTCCCCCCTCTGCCGCAGAGCGTCGGCCAGCAGCGCACCCAGAGGGCTCCCCCCTCTGCCGCAGAGCGTCGGCCAGCAGCGCACCCAGAGGGCTCCCCCCTCTGCCGCAGAGCGTCGGCCAGCAGCGCACCCAGAGGGCTCTTCCACAGAGCTCTGCACAGCAGCGCACCCAGAGGGCTCTCCCCTCTTCTGCAGAGCATCGGCCAGCAGCACACCAATAGGGTTCCCCCTCTGCCGCAGAGCATCGCCCAGCAGCGCACCCAGAGGGCTCTCCTCTCTTCTGCAGAGCATCGGCCAACAGTGCACCTAATAATGCAACCAGAGTAAAAACTCACCAACTTATTTAGAATTTGCTCCTCTCCACAGACACACCAGTCAAAATCCAGAAAGAAACAAAAAAACTTTTTAGCAGACTTCAGATTGGTCCCACGCACACAAGAGGCAGGTCACGTGGGCATGACGTCATGGCAGTCCTTTAACTGACTAGACTTCTGCCACAGAGCATGGCCCAGCAGCGCCCAGAGGTCTCCCCCATCTGCCACTGAGCATCGTTCAGCCGTGCACCCAGAGAGCTCCTCCCTCTGCCGCAGAGCATCATCCAGCAGTGCACCTAACTAGTAATGCTAGCAGAGTTTTGCTCCTCTCCACAGCCACCCCAGTCAAAACACAGGAAGAAACTATACACTTTTTAGCAGACTTCCGATTGGTCCCACCCACACAAGAGGCTGGTCACGTGGGCATGACGTCATGGCAGGTCCTTTAGCAGACTAGAGCTCTGACGCAGAGGGCTACCCCCTGCTGCAGAGCATCATCCGCCATGCACCTATCTAGTAATGCAACTAGAGTAAAAACTTACCTACTTATTAAGATTTTGCTCCACTCCACAGACACACCAGTCAAAACCCAGGAAGAAACAACACTTTAGCAGACTTCAGATTGGTCCCACCCACACAAAAGGCTGGTCACGTGGGCATGACGTCATGACAGGTCCTTTAGCAGACTAGAAAATAGTGCCTACCATCTACCGAGCAGGAACATGGCGGCACCTGTCGATCTGGAGCTTAAGAAGGTATAAATGAAGTGCAAAACATATTAATTTAGTGTTTATTAGTGTCGGGTGAGATTTTGCTCTTGATGCATAGAGTTAATCTGCTTGTTTTGTAATCCATGTTGTGTATGCTTACTATGAGTCTCTTCGAGCGTGAGGCCATTGTCCTTTCTAAATGGTGTACAAATTCTACACGACCTTAAAGGGAACCTGTCACCAGGTTTTTCACATATAAACCAATTACACTGTGGTGTCCTGTGTAGTTAAACATAGCCCAAGCTGCCTTTATTTTTTTTAAAAAGGTGTGTTGTTACCTTCCCTGAAGACCTTTTTCAGCCTAGAATCTCGCATATTAATTAGCCCTCTGACATCACTGTAATGGGCTGGTTTGGCAGTTATGCCCCGCCCACTTATTCAAACAGCTTTCTGATTTGCATAATCTCATTGCAAATCTCGCACATGCGCTCAGCACTGGCACATAAACAGGAAGTGGAGCTCTTCTACTGACTGCAGCAGTCATCCACAGCTATAGACATCACCAATCGTCATTGCTGCTAGTTCACTTCTTCCATCCTTTTCCCTACATGTTCTTACTCTCCTCGTGAATATCTTTAGTGAGGATAATATTGAATAAATTATTTCATTAACACTCCCCACCCCGTTTCACCTGCCGACACTCCCCCACTCACGCTTCACCTGCCGCCACTCCCTCACTCGCGTTTCACCTGCCTCCACTCCCCACTCGCGTTTCACCTGCCTCCACTCCCCACTCTCGTTTCACCTGCCTCCACTCCCCACTCACGTTTCACATGCCTCCACTCCCCACCAACGTTTCACCTGCCTCCACTCCCCTCACTCGCGTTTTCACCTGCACTCCACTCCCCACTCACGTTTCACTGCATGCTCCACTCCCCCACTCACGTATCACCTGCCGCCACTCACGTTTCACCTGCCGCCACTCCCCACCCCGTTTCACCTGCCGCCACGCCCCACTCACGTTTCACCTGCCCCCACTCACATTTCACCTGCCCCCACTCCCCACTCACGTTTCACCTGCCGCCACTCCCCACTCACGTTTCACCTGCCGCCACTCCCCACTCACGTTTCACCTGCCGCCACTCCCCACTCACGTTTCACCTGCCGCCACTCCCCACTCACGTTTCACCTGCCGCCACTCCCCACTCACGTTTCACCTGCCGCCACTCCCCACCCCCGTTTCACCTGCCTCCAGCCGCCCCTTCCCCTCCCCCTCCCCATTTCACCTGCCTCCAGCCAACCCTCCCCCTTTCACCTGCCTCCAGCCGCCCCTCCCCATTCCCATTTCACCTGCCTCCAGCCGCCCCTCCCCATTCCCATTTCACCTGCCTCCAGCCGCCCCTCTCCATTCCCATTTCACCTGCCTCCAGCCGCCCCTCCCCCTCCCCATTTCCCCTGCCTCCAGCCCCCCGATCCACTTACCTGTCCTGAAGAGCGGGAGGCCTCGATCTTCGGCGCCGTCCGTGCGCTGTTGAGTGGGAGGGCCGCGCTGCTCCTCGCTCTCTCCGGCCGGCGGCAGCTTCCGGTCTTCAGTGGCGGGCGCGCGCTGTGCGGGAGAGGGGGAGGAGGGGCAGCGCCGCCACCCTCCTTCCCAGCAGCGCAGCGCGCTGCGCCACTGAAGGGACAGGCAGCATCAGCGCAACTTGCTGATGCTGCCTGTCATTACAACGGAGCGCCGGGAGGGAGAAGCAGTATGTCCCTACCGGCGCTCCGTTGTCCGCTGCCGCTCTGCAAGAAAAAAAAAAAAAAGAATACTGCCGCTGCCACCAATGATAAAGTACCTAGCGGCCGCAACCTCCGCCCCCCCCCCCCCACCGCTCCGGCCACTGTGGGGGGGGGGGGGAAGCTGGTGCCAGGAGGAAAATAGAAAAAAAAAATCCCGCCGCTGCCACCAATGATGTGACTAGCGGCCGCCACCAATGATGTCACAAAGTCACTAGCGGCCGCATCCTCCGACACCCCTCCCTCCCAACGACCACTGGAGGGGGGTGCCAGGAGTAAAATCAAAAATCCCGCCGCTGCCACCAATGATGTGACTAGCGGCCGCCACCAATGATGTCACAAAGTCACTAGCAGCCGCAACCTCCGACACCCCCCGCCCCGAGTGTGTGTGTGGCTGGGGGGGGGTGCCCGGAGGAAAATAGAAAAATAAAATTACACAATGATACAGTGAGATATGATACGACCCGGGAGCAAAGCAGGAGGCGGAGCCTCTCACTCCCTGTTCGGCAGCTGCTGCTGAGCTTCCTGACTCTGCCAGGACCTTGTGTTGAAGATGATGTCCTGACAGAGCCACACAGTGAGTAAGTGATAAGTGGCCTGGCGCCCCCTCCTTCCCCCATCACCAACCCACACACCAGTTAAGATAAAAGAGCTGTTATGTCCACACTCACAGTGAATACACAGAAGAGACTAACTGTGCTCGTGCATTAAGACACTACACACATGCGCGGGATTTCATTACAACGGCCAAACTATTTACAATAAAGGGGAGTGGTTTATGCAAATATAACTGATTGTGTCGGACTCTTCTCTGACACAAAACGTAAGTTTGACTCTTTGCAGCTCATTTGCATATACTAAAAAGAAGTATAACAGCTTTATTTTAAGGATATACTTTTATTCCTTAATGCAAATAGCGATGTTTTTACAAGCCTTTGTTGTATAGTCAGTTATTTTACATACAAAAAACCTGGTGACAGGTCCTCTTTAAGCAGTTGAATGTCAAAGAACGTTCAATGAGTTCAACTTTAAAGGGGTTGTCCAGGTTATGGTGCTCACCATGCAGGATAAATAAAGTTATATTTAAATAAATGGCACTTTTATAGCCATGGGGATACCAATTATGTAACTTTCTTTTTTTCTATTTGAAAAATGGTAAAAAAGAGTGTTTACTAAATTTTTTTAACCCCTTTTTTTCTTCTAACTTTAACATCTGATCCCCAAAATTTCTTGTCATATATTGCAGTACTGCAGTATGTAGGCTTTTCAGTCACGTGCTATTTTACCCCATCATAGGAGGAGTATGTTTATGGCAGAAACAAAGAACTTCACTAGGCCCATGGATACCATAGTAACCAAACAACCCTTTGCAATTGCGTCGAGGGGTGTTGGTGATGACAATGGCATGTGACCATTGGTCACCGTTGACTTCATTGCTTACGAACCAACAATAGGGCCAAATGTAAATGAGAAACACCATATACATATGCAGTGCTGGAACTTCAGTGAGTGTTGAGGTAAGTATACAGTCATGGCCAAAAGTTTTGAGAATGACACAAATATGATATTTTCACATGATCTGTTGCCCTCTGGTTTTTATGTATGTTTGTCAGATGTTTTTATCACATACAGAAATACAAGTGCAATCATATTATGATTCACAAAAGCTTTTATTGACAGTTAGAATGAGTTAATGCAGCAAGTCATATATTTGCAGTGTTTGGGGGGGGGACCCTTCTTCTTCAGGACCTCTGCAATTCTCCCTGGCATGCTCTCAATCAACTTCTGGACCAAATCCTGACTGATAGCAGTCCATTCTTGCACAATCAATGCTTGCATTTTGTCACAATTTGTTGGTTTTTGTTTGTCCACCCGTCTCTTGATGATTGACCACAAGTTCTCAATGGGATTAAGATCTGGGGAGTTTCCAGGCCATGGACCCAAAATCTCTATGTTTTGTTCCCTGAACCATTTACTTATCACCTTTGCTTTATGGCAAGGTGCTCCATCATGCTGGAAAAGGCATTGTTGATCACCAAACTGCTCTTGGACGGTTGGGAGAAGTTGCTCTTGGATGACATTCTGGTACCAATTCTTTATTTATGGATGTGTTTTTAGGCAAGACTGTTAGAGATCCGATTCCCTTGGCTGAGAAGCAACCCCACACATGAATGGATTCTGGATGCTTTACAGTTGGCATGAGACAAGACTGGTGGTATCGCTCACCTTGTCTTCTCCGAACAAGCTGGTGTCCAGATGTTCCCAACATTCGGAAAGGGGATTCATCAGAGAAAATGACTTTACCCCAGTCCTCAGCAGTCCACTCCCTGTACCTTTGGCAGAATATCAGTCTGTCCCTGATGTTTTTTTTGGAGAGAAGTGTCTTCTTTGCTGCCCTCCTTGACACCAGGCCTTGCTCCATGAGTCTCCGCCTCACAGTGCGTGCAGATGCACTCACACCTGCCTGCTGCCATTCCTGAGTAAGCTCTGCACTGCTGTTAGCCCGATTCCGAAGCTGAAACACTTTTAAGAGATGGTCCTGGCGCTTGCTGGTCTTTCTTGGGCGCCCTGGAGCCTTTTTGGCAACAATGGAACCTCTCTCCTTGAATTCCTTGATGATGCGATAGATTGTTGACTGAGGTGCAATCTTTCTAGCTGCGATACTCTTCCCTGTTAGGCCAGTTTTGTGCAGTTCAATGATGACTGCACGTGTTTCTTTAGAGATAACCATGGTTAACAGAAGAGAAACAATGATGCCAAGCACCAGCCTCATTTTAAAGTGTCCAGTGGTGTGATTCTTACTTAATCATGACAGATTGATCTCCAGCCCTGTCCTCATCAACACCCACACCTGTGTTAATGGAGCAATCACTGAAACGATGTTAGCTGGTCCTTTTAAGGCAGGCCTGCAATGAAGTGGAAATGTGTTTTGGGGGAAAAAGTATTGACTTTGCAATTAATTGCTGTTAAGCTGATCACTCTTTATAACATTCTGGAGTATATGCAAATTGCCATTATAAAACCTGATGCAATAGACTTTGCAAGAATTAACATTTGTATCATTCTCAAAACTTTTGGCCATGACTGTATATTGATTTTGTTAGGAATATTAAAGAAAAATACAACATGAACATTCCCTTTAGGTTTTCAGAAGAATAATATGAAATGAAGACAACGTGGCAACTGTGTGAAACAGTTTTTCTTTGGGGCAGGTCAATAGATCTCCACCATTCTCTTTTACTTTGTTTACAGACCTCTAGCAGGATGTAATAGGCACACATACATGGCACACTGGTGGCTTTTATTGCGTCCGTAACTATCATGACAACGTAAAGGCAACCCAAGATCATAAGTCAAAGGAGGCTTTACTTAGACTGAGCATGACATCTCTGTAGTTAGCAGCTGGAATCTGTTATCTCTTGAGGCAAGTTTCAGCTGAATTACCCCGTACTGAGAATTTTTTGAGGCTTTCCATGTTGAGTAGAATGGGAAAAAAACTTCATGGCACCATTTTTGCAGAGGTTTTGCTTTTATCGTTTTCATTGTTCAGTATAATTGACATTTTATCTATATAGTCTGCAGGTTGGTATGATTCCGGTGATGATAAATGTGTAGAGCGTTGGTTCCATTTTAGTTCTTTTTTTTAGAAATGTGCTTCAGCGCTATTTATTGTGACAAATGGCTTTTTATTTTTTCTATCTACAGATATGAGTGAGAGTTGATTTTTTTTAAAAAATTTTTTGCAGGTTGAAATTTTAGGATACAAGTGACTTTTTCATCAGTTTTTGTTCCAGTTTTCTGGAATATATGTCTTCCCCTCCCCTCCCCCCCCCCCCCCCCCTCACTCCAACAACAAAAAATTTTGCATTTGGAACTTGTTTTTTTCTTGTATGGCGTTTACTGTGTGGTGTAAATCATCTATTTTAATAAATCGGTTGTTCCGATACTAATATACCTTTTTTGCAATATACATTTTTTTTTTTTTTAGGGACCGGTCCAGTGGGACTTTGATTGGCCTGTATGTTAGATACCCACATACATGACTCCATGTAAGAAACTGCACCTTTAAAGAATTTACAACAGTGTTTAGGAAGTTTATTAACCCTACAAGTGTTTTACAGAAATTAAAACAAAGTGGAGGTTAAATTTCAAAATTTCACTATTTTTGGGGAATTTCAATTTTTAAACATTATTTACTGGAACACTGTAAATGTAGATTTGGCAAGTTAATATTGATTCCCCAGATTCTGCCGTTTTTTCAGAGATATTCCATATGTGGCCCTAGTGCGCTATTTGGCTCAGCCACAAGCTTCAGAGGGAGAGGAGCACATACTGGATTCTGGGATCTCATTTTCAATACAATTTTATTTAGGCGCCATGTCAGGTTTGCGGACACCCTAAAGTGCTAAAACTTAATAAACACCCCTAAAAAGACCCCATATTGGAAACTACAGCCCCTAAGGAAAATATCCAAGGGTGCAGTGAGTATAATGACCCCACAGGTGTTTCCCAATTTTTTTTTAGCATTTAGGCTTGAAATTTAAATTTTTTTTTTTTCCAACAATCTGCAATTTTAGCTTAAAATGCAGGGCTGTGGAGTCAGCAAGCCAAAGCTCCGACTCCTCCATTTCCCAAACCTCCGACTCCTGACTCCCTCATACATGGTGCATGTTTAAATGATTACTGTAGTAAAATGGTTACATCAGGCTGTTTATAACCTTATGATACAATAATCAAGCTATTTAGGTAGATCTTTTGAACTCTTGTGGGTAGAGTTGAAGAAAAAGCTTTATTTCTATCCAAGTCCAGTCTGCACCAACATTGGGAATGTGTAGAAGAAACCTGGGATCAGAATGTGGTCAAGACATGCTTGACTCCGATCCAGAGCCCAGAAGGATTCAGGCAAAGCTGAAAGCCAAAGGTGGATTTCCCAAATACTAACAAAATAATAAAAATTAACATTTAGATTTTTAGGAGCAAAACAGTAACAATGCAGTTACAGGAAATAATATGCAGAACTAAGCAGATACTGAATACTTGCAAATCAAATTTATGTATAAGATAGGTAAAATGACTGTATATAAAATTACAGTATCCTCATGTACAAAGCTGTAGTGGATGGAGAGATATGTAGCCTGAAAGTCACAAGTTCAAAACATTGTTACCATTTTGCTTGTCAGTGTAAAATATATTTATTGGATATGACTTTAGAAGACAAAAAAAATATAAATATGCAAAGCACTGCAGGAACATTTGTGGAGTCTCTGAATTTGTTCTGAGAAATAGTATAGCCTCCATCAGATCCTGCATACATGACCTCACATCTGACCTCATTATTTCCAGGCTAGAGAACAGCCTCTCTACACAAACTTGGTTTGGGGGCAAAGCGGTTACCACAGGGGCAACATCTCAAACAATCTCGGGGTATAAAGGAATTGCCACAGTCAGTTTTGATGAATGGTTAAACTCTTCTTTGAAAGCAGGCGAAAAATTTTGCTGATATCTGTTTGCCATGGGAGAAGAATCTTTACCCCTGGGGCAGCGCTATGTCATCAATTACACTCCTCATGTGATAAGGCTGAAGATATCGGAGCAGTAGCACTGGCCAGACCCAATTCCTCTTGCTCTTTACACTGCATCGAACTAACTGGAACAACTAATTATATATTTTGCGAGTTGGTCCATTTTATGACGACTCCAACTCGACTCCTGCAAAATAGGCTCCGACTCCACAGCCCTGTTAAAATGTTTCATTTTTACAATGAATCCTAGAAAAAAAAAGCACCATAAATTTCACAATTTCTTCCAAGTTTGGCAATACCCTGTATGTTGGTGTAAATTTGGGCACATGACAGGGCGTACAAGGGAGGGAGCGCCATTTGGCTTTTGAAACGCAGTTTTTGGTGGGTGCCAGGTTACATAGTTACATAGTTTGTCAGGCCGAAAAAAGACATACGTCCATCCAGTTCAGCCCATTTATTAAAGTGTTGCTAAAGTGTTGATCCAGAGGAAGGCAAAAACCCCCATGAGGTAGAAGCCAATTGACCTCATGTTAGGGAAAAAATTCCTTCCTGACTCCAATCTGGCAATCGGAATAAATCCCTGGATCAACGACCCCCCTCTAGAATCCTAGTCACTATAACTTGTTATATTACATCTAGAAATGTATCCAGCCCCTTCTTCGGAATCCTAGTCACTATAACTTATGTTATCACTCTCCAGAAATACATCCAAGCCCTTCTTGAACTCTGTTAGTGAATTCACCATGACAAGTTCCTCTGGCAGAGAGTTCCACAGTCTCACTGCTCTAACAGTAAAGAATCCCTTTCTATGTTTATGTAGAAACTTTCTTTCCTCAAGACGTAGAGGATGCCCCCTTGTTCTAGATACAGTCCTGGGTATAAATAAATCTTTAGCGAGATCTCTATATTGGCCCTTAATATATTTAAACATATTTATTATGTCCCCCCGAAGCCGTCTTTTCTCTAAACTAAATAACCCTAACCTTGCTAATCTTTCTGGATATTGCAGTCCACCCAGTCCTTTTATTATTTTTGTTGCCCACCTTTGTACCTGTTCAAGCTCTACAATGTCTTTCCTGTGCACTGGTGCCCAAAACTGTACACAATATTCCATGTGTGGTCTAACCAGTGACTTATATAATGGGAGAATAATGTTCTCATCATGTGCATCTATGCCCCTTTTAATACACCCCATGATCCTATTAGCCTTGGCAGCTGCTGCCAGACACTGGCTGCTACAGTTAAGTTTACTGTCCACTAGGATTCCCAAGTCCTTCTCCATGTCACTTTTACCCAGTGTTTTTCCATTTAACATGTAATCATGTAATGGATTTTTCCTCCCCATGTGCATAACCTTGCATTTATCAGTGTTAAACCTCATCTGCCACTTCTCTGCCCAGGCCTCCAACCTATCCAGATCCCTTTGTAATAACACATTATCCTCCATTGTGTGGATTCCTTTACAGAGCTTAGTATCATCTGCAAAGATCGATATTCTACTGTGCAATCCCTGTGTAAGATCATTTATGAAAATATTAAAGAGGATAGGGCCCAATACTGAGCCCTGTGGTACCCCACTAGTAACAGGGATCCAGTCTGAGTATGCACCGTTAATTACCACCCTTTGTTTTCTATCAGTGAGCCAGTTGCTTACCCACTTGCACACATTTTCCCCCAGTCCAAGCATTCTCATTTTACTTACCAACCTTTTATGTGGAACAGTATCAAATGCTTTAGAAAAATCCAAATATATGACATCCAGTGCCTCACCCCGATCCATTCTGGAACTAACCTCCTCATAGAAGCTGATGAGATTAGTCTGACAGGACCGATCCTTCATAAACCCATGCTGGAACGGCGTTATACATTTATTTTCAGTGAGATACTCTAGGATAGCATCTCTTAGAAAACCTTCAAACATTTTACCCACAACAGAAGTTAAACTTACCGGCCTATAGTTTCCAGGATCACTTTTTGACCCCTTTTTGAATATTGGCACCACATTTGCTATGCGCCAATCCTTTGGGACATACCCCGTTATTATACAGTCCATAAATATTAAAAATAGGGGCCTATCTAACACATTACTTAACTCCCTTAGGACACGCGGGTGTATACCGTCAGGGCCTGGGGATTTGTCTATTTTAATCTTCCTAAGGCGGAGCTGCACTTCTTCCTGGGTTAGACAAGAAACATTTAAGTTGGAATTTACCTCCTCCCTTTGCTCATCAACAGGAAGCTCATCCTCCTCGGTAAATACAGTGGAGAAGAAATTGTTTAATAGGTTTGCTTTTTTCTCATCGCCCTCTATAGTCTCTCCCTCTGTACTTTTTAAAGGGCCAACATTTTCTTTTTTAATCTTTTTACTATTTATATAGTTAAAAAATATTTTGGGGTTAGTTTTACTTTCTATTGCAATACGTCTTTCTGTCTCCAGCTTTGCTTCCTTTATCTTTATTTTACACACTTTATTTTCTTCTCTATATCTTCTTAGCGCCTCTTCACTGCCCTCCTGTTTTAGTAGCTGAAACGCTTTCTTTTTGTTTTTTATTGCCTCCTTTACATCTCTGTTGATCCACATTGGGTTTTTCCTGTTTCTAATTATTTTTTTACCATATGGTATGTACCTCTCACAGTGGGCGCCTAAGATGTTTTTAAAGATCTCCCATTTATTTTTTGTTCTGCTATTTTTAAACACCTTGTCCCAGTCAATACTTGTCCCAGTGCCTTTCTAAGCAGGGTAAAATTAGCCTTCCTCAAATTCAGTGTTTTTGTGGCTCCATGACAAAGAGCTCTATTGAAGGATAAATGGAAGTTTATTATATTATGGTCACTATTCCCTAGGTGCCCCTCAACCTGAACCTTTGTTACTCTGTCAGGTCTATTAGTCAATATTAAGTCTAGAAGGACCTTTCCTCTAGTCGGTTCCTGCACCATTTGGGAAAGGTCTCATTTGCAAAGCCCCCAAAGTAGTATAACAGGTAAAACCTTCCAGAATTCGCCCCATTTTAGATTCAACACCCTCATGGATCTCATCTATGGGTGTATTGTGCGTTTTGGCCGCACGGGTGTTCCATTTTTTTTTTTATTTTTAGCACTGGGTCATGAAAATGGGAGGTAAAAAACACAGTTCCGCCATTGTTTTTTGGGCTTCAATTTTACAGCCTTCGCTGCGTGGTATGAATTGCATCATAACTTTACTATGTGAGTCGGTACAACTGCACTGATATAGATTTTATATATTTTTTTTAATGTTTTATTACTTTTACACAATAGAAATGTTTATAAAAAACTGCACTTTTATGTCGTCATTTTCTGACAGCCATAACTTTACACACTACCATTATGGGGGTTCATATTATTCTTTGATCACTTTTTATTAAAGTGGTTGACTCACTACAGTTATTCATCCTGTTTTCTTGGTGTCATTTTGAATTCAGGGGCGTGTTTACGGTCTTCTACTAGGCTGCAGTAGAAGCCAGGTCTGTAGCTATATTAACCTGTAGCTATAGCGACCTGAGGAGCTGATGCAGCCCATACAAGAGGGGTTATCTCAGAATAGGTAGGACAGTGTTAATGGACACATATTGCAAAGTGACTTGTTTTTAGAAGAACTTTAACATAAAAGGCAAATCTTTAAGGTTTTTGTGAAGCGTTTTGAACAAAATATATCATTCCTGGTAGTGTTTTTCATTTTTTACAACGGTCACCATGCAGTATAAATGACATGCTAGCTTAACTCAGCAGGTCGATACGATTACAGCGATACCCAATTTGTATATTATTTATTAATTTATTTTTTCTAGGGTTTACTGCTTGTACACAATAAAAACACTTTTATTCAAACAGGAAAACACGCTTTTGCATCGCAATAGTCTGAGAACCATAACTTTTATTTTTCTGTCTAGGGGCTTGTTTTTTGCGGGATGATTTGACCTTTTTTTGGTATAAGTTTTGGGGGGACAGGGCTTTTTGATCACTTTTAAATCCATTTTTTGGAAGGCAGTGTGAAGAAAATACTGCAATCCTGGTAGTGTTTTTTATTTTTAACAGCTCTCGCTGTGCATTGTCTGTGACAAGTTAGTTTTATTCTATGGATCAATACGATTACGTCGATAACCAATTTATATTGTTTTTTTTTTATGTTGAAGTGCTATAAAAAAGTGTTTTTATTGTATAAAACAAAATTTATGCATCGCTGTTTTCTGATATAACTTTTTTAGCCATAACTTTTTTATTTTTCCGTATATAGAGATGTGTAATGGCTTTTTTTTGTGTGCGATGAACCGACGTTTTAATTGGTATCACTTTGGCATTTATATATGTTTTTGATCGCTTTTTATTACATTGTATGTGCTGCAGGATGATCAAAGATTGCAATTCTGTGACTGTTCATTTAGTTTTTTATCACGCCGTTCACCGTGCGGGTTAATTAACATGACAGATTTATAGGGCAGGTCATTACGCACGCGGCGATACAAAATATGAGTACTTTCGTTTTTTATCTTTTTTGGGGCGATTGGCGATTAAAGGGGAAAAGGGTGATGTATGTGTTTTTATTTTTTTGTGTTTTACTGGTTTTTCACTCTTTTTTTTTTTTTAAAACTTTTTGACATTTTAGTTTACTTTTTACCTTTTTTTTTTTTTTTTTAAACTTTTCCCCATCGCGGAATAATACAAATAATCCAAAATCAATACACAGCTTACTGCTGTGTATTGATTTCTATTACAACTGTCAGCTGTATGCAAACGTCCAGGGTCGTGAAGGGGTTAAAGAGGGACAGGGATGTAATATTCACTGCTGTATAAAGCATGTCCCTTTATGCGAGAATAACTTTTTCCCTCTTTTACCTATCCAAGAGATATAATATCCTATTCAGAGATTTTTTTCTCGTTACATATGGTGCTTTAAGTTAGTAAGAAATTTTGGTCCAAACAATCCTTGTTTATTTGTGGAAACTATCAAAATATTGTAAAAAAATGTTAGTTTTGGGGGGGCGTGGCTTGCTATGGCTGTGTAAGGACGTGTGCTCTGCAGCTCCTAGGCCTCTACATCTTTAATCCGGGCTAATCGGCCTCACAGAGATGGGGAAAGCCAACAAAAAACGCCGGACTGTGCCCTCGGTCACCTCTGCTTCCTCCCAGGGGGATATTGCGCAGTATTTTGGGCGCTTTGCTGCTCTCATGGGCCCTGAGGAGAAGGACGCTGTGGGTGATGGCTCCCAAGATGGCCGCGCTGACCCTGCACCAGACCTCCCTCCACACCGTCTGCCTGCAGTGCCGAGCCTACCTTCTACACGCTCCGGTCGGCGCAGGGGCACCTTCGAGGCGGTGATACAGGCTAACTCCCCGCCGGCTCCTGCTTCTACACCTCCCGCCTCCACAGTGCAGAGATCCACACCTAGTAAGCACCATGCGGCCGGCCCGCTGGTGGATCCGGTGACGGTGGCCTCTCCTTCCGCTCGGCAAGCTTCGGGGGACCTGCCCTGCCTGCCATATCTCCCCACGGCGGATCGGAAGACTGGCGGTGCGCCCATCTCACCTGCACTCTCCGGCGCTGAGGAGCATGCTGTCGGGCGCGGGCGCCCTGGCTCCCCGCACTCCTTCACTCCGGGTGCCGTTCCTCCTTCAGCGCAGCTGACCGCCGCGCAACAGCTGGGGCCTGCCGCCTCTATGGAGCCGGACGGAGGAACAAGTCCTGATGTGCTTCCCCCAGGACAGCAGGTACCGGGCCGGGTGCAGTCCCGACTGACTGTGGACTCACTCACCTCACTTTCTTCACCCCCTGCGCAGTCTCCCCTGCCCACCTCCACTCTGGGGTCTGCCTCCCTGCCTCCTGCTCCTCTGCCTGGTGGGCATCGGCAATCAGCTCCCCTGGCTCAGAAGGCCTCCTCTCCTACTGCGGGCTCCCATCTGTCTCCCCAGGATGGTGCCCCGGATCATACTGGGGGCTCCAGCAGCTTCCGCCTGGCAGGCGTACAGGGGGTATCTGCCACTCTAGCGGGCTCCGGGAGGGCCTCGCTCTCCCCCTCAGGGCAATCCCCTCAGCTTATGGGGACCCACACCCGCATGGACTCTCCTGTCTGCCTTCCCGCCTCTCTGGATCAACCGGCACATCACTCTCCCTCAGGGCTGTCACCTAGTGCTTCCAATCCTGCCAGCACTCCCTGGGGCCCGCTGGACCCACCCCCTCTGGGGCAAATGGCGCCAGCTGCGCCCTCGCCAGCCTTGTCCATGGGCTCTTCGTGGTGCGCCACCTCTACAGGTAGAGACTTGGACTGCTGCCCTGCACCTCAACGGTCCACCTTCCAGGGCACTAGTCCTCATGTCTCTATCTCCTCCAGTTATCCTATGGATGCACATTTCACGGATCCAAAGGCGGTGAATCCAGATTACGCTCAGGGTCCTGATGGGACACGACTCTGTAGTCCCTTTGGAGTGCACTCGCTCTCGTCTGTCGCTTCGGACGCTGGTCGGGATCACCCTTTGTCGCCCCGGTCCAGCGTCTGCAGTCAGCCGGTGACACTTGCCGACATGCAACAGCTTACCTGGAATCTGCCGACGAGGCAAGATATTTCTTCGCGGACCCAGCGACTGCTCGGGGAATGGAGGAAAGAATTTGCCCAATTCCGTTTGGAACTCTCTACCATGTCTAACAAAGTGGACTCCCTTCAGCATGCCCAAGAGTCGTCCTCCACTACCATATCTGCCCTGCAGGGAGTGGTACAACAACACACCTCCCAGCTGTTTCATCTTCAACAACACCTGGATGATGTAGAGAACAGGGAGCGGCGCAACAATTTGCGGATCCGTGGGCTTCCTGAAACGGTTCCTGCCTCTGATCTCTATTCAACTGTCTCTGCTATTTTCAACGATATCCTGGATCGTCCTCCAAATGCCCACATTGAGCTTGATAGGGTTCATAGAGCCCTCCGCCCTCCAAGTCAAGACGATCTGCATCCTCGAGATGTCATCTGTCGTGTCCACTTCTTCTTGCTTAAGGAGGACATTATGAACCGGGTTCGGAAGGGCCGCTCTCCAGTGTACAAAGGTTCCGTTCTACAGATTTACCCGGATCTATCTCGCCATACTCTCGCCCAGAGAGCCATGCTGAAACCCATTCTGGCTGTGCTTCGGGAAAGGAACATTACCTACAGGTGGGGCTTCCCCTTTGCTCTTATTGCCCGTCTGGGGGATCGTTCCTACACTATACGTTCCCCTGAAGATATCCCCGCCTTTCTGCAGGATCTCCAAATCTCTGATATTTCTCTGCCGGACTGGCCCACGCTTTCCTCCTCGTTGCAAAGGAAGCCCCGGGTTCAGCCCCCGACTGGCCCTACTCCTTCGGGATCGGGTCTCCCACCCAGGAAAGTACGTAACAGACGATCACGCTCTGTCAAGACCTATTTGGTCTCTGGTCCGTCCCGTGCTCGTGATTCGGAGGCTGCGGCCTAATTGCCCCTGCCATCTCTAGGTGCTGTTGACCTATGTTTGAGGACTCGGGGAGGACATTCCCTGTGCTTGGTTTCTATTGCACCTTTCTTTTTGATGTTCTCCGTCTTGATTTCTGGTGCTACCCCTACTCTGGTTGCCATTTGTTAACATGTTGTTGCAGATTAGCCTGGTATTTTTTATGCATTGTTTTTGTCATGCTGCTAAAGGAGCTCTCTCTGAACCATGCCTATCTTCTACGTTCCCCACGTAGGTTCGGGATCCCCTGCGGGTCAAGTTTTGGCTCGAGGGTCTCCCTGGTTCACAGACGCTAGATGTGTTTCTTTTGCGGGGGTTCTTTCCCCCTGCTTTCCTGCTTCTCCCCCTTTCCCTCCTCCTTTTTTGTTCCCTCTTCCCCTCCGTCGGGCTTCAGGGTTGGTAGTACGCAACAGCGTTTCTCCCCTTGAAAATGGGAGATCTTAACATAGCTTCTCTCAACACCAAGGGCCTAAACGCCCCTATGAAACGTTCTCAGATTCTCTATCATTTTCACAAGAAACGAGTTCATATAGCGTGTTTTCAGGAGACTCATTTCATGACCTCTCAGGCCCCCTCCCTTAAAAACAGATATTATACTAATTGGTATTGTGCCAATCATTCCCTTTCGAAGTGTAGAGGGGTCGCCATCGCCCTCCACAAGTCCCTCCCGCATCAGGTGTTGGACTGCATTATTGACAGTGAAGCTAGATATGTCATTTTAATTTTGTCTATTAACGGGCAGACGGTCACTGTAGTTAACGTTTATGCTCCTAATCAGGGTCAGGTGTCGTTCCTCCTAGCCGTCCTAGAGGTGCTGGAATCCCGGGTGACGGGGACCATTTTTTTCTGTGGGGATTTTAATCTGACGCTGGACCCGACGCTTGACAACTCCTCGGGCCGCTCGTCCCTTCCTTACTCTGCCATTAAGCGGGTGAAGAAGGCTCTTTTTCGTTTCCAACTTAGTGATAGCTGGCGTCTCCAACACCCCTCGGACAGGGACTACAGTTTTTACTCCATACCCCACAAGACATATAGTCGCATTGACTATCTCCTTATTCAACATGGTGCCCTCCCGTGGTTGCGACAGACCTCTATTGGCAATATGATATGGTCGGATCATGCTCCTGTTTTTGCATCACTCTCTCTCCCATCCGCGGCTATTAAGCACCGGACTTGGAGACTTAACGAATCTCTGCTGACCGATCCGGTCTGCGTGGCCGACTTGCATCAGACAATCGAGAACTTTGTTGTCGATCATGGGAGGGACACAACTGCCCCCACGGTGAAGTGGGAGGCTTTGAAATGTGTCCTGAGAGGCGTCTTTATTAAGCATGGGAGTCGTCTGAAGAGGGCTAATGCAGCCATTGTTGCGAAGGCCTTACAAACGGTGACCACAATGGAGACTCTCCACAAGCAAGCCCTTTCTCCATCTATCCTTCAGGAGCTGTTGGTGGCTCGTCTCGAGTTGCGACGCCTCTTTGAGCCCTCGTGGGGCAGGACGCTGCAGACGTGCCGCAGTAGGTTCTATGAGTTTGGTAATAAGAGCGGCCGTCTCCTGGCTAGGGATCTAGAGACCAGATGGCCTCCTCTTTTATTCCCTGCATCAGAGCTCCTTCGGTAACCTACTTCATACCACACGGAAATCGCACAGGAATTTAATTCCTACTATTCCAAACTCTATCGGTTACCCCCAAACTCCTTAATATCCTCTCCTTCCTTGCAGACACCTCCCTCCCCATCCCCTAAACTCTCTCCCGATTCGGCACAGGAGTTGGAAGCCCCTTTCTCGGCTGACGAGATTAAACGGGTGATAGAGGGTCTTCCAGGGGGCAAAAGCCCTGGCCCGGACGGCTTCACAGCCCCTTTTTTCAAGACCTTGCTAACTCCTCTCTCCCCGATTCTTCTTACTACTTTCAATGCCATTTCAGCTACTACCCCAATCCCTGCGACTCTCTCCCAAGCACACATCACCGTGATCCCAAAAAAGGGCAAGGACCCTCAGGTATGCGGGAATTATAGGCCTATTTCTCTTTTAAATGTGGATCTGAAGATCTACGCTAAATTGCTAGCGAACCGCCTTAACACCTTCTTGCCTGGGTTGATACACCCGGACCAGGTTGGTTTTGTCCCCGGCAGGGAGGCCCGAGACAACACGCTCAAGACGTTGGACTTAATTCAGTACGCGCGCATGCGTGGGGTTCCCCTGATGGTCCTGTCCCTTGATGCTGAGAAAGCTTTTGACAGGATCTCATGGGACTCCCTGGCGTCCACGCTTGCTCGTGTTGGCTTGGGTCCCCTTTTTTCAGCTAAAATCCTGGCCTTGTATCAAAATCCTTCCGCCAGGGTGAGAATTAACGGAACCCTATCGGACCCCTTCCCTATCTGTAATGGTACAAGACAGGGATGCCCGTTGTCTCCGCTGCTTTATATTTTAGTCATGGAACACCTCCTTGAATCCATACGCTCCAACCCGGACATCAGGGGTATCACGATTGGTGGTCGGGAATACAAGTGCTCGGCTTTTGCCGACGACCTCTTGATCTACATAACGAACCCCCTCATTTCCCTCCCGTCCCTGATGTCTGAGCTGAAGCGGTTTAGTGTTTGGTCTAACTATAAAATTAATTACACGAAATCTGAAGCCCTGAACATTACACTGGACCCGGGTGTCATTGATATTCTTAAAGGGAAGTTCTCTTTCGCTTGGCCTTCTAATGGTATTTCCTACCTGGGGATTTTCATCCCGGCTGATCCCTCCAAGTTGTTCGAAACTAATTTTTCTCCCTTGCTTGTCAGGATCTCCCATCTGCTGCGGCTGTGGTCCCAGCGTGACTTCTCCTGGTTTGGCAGGATGAACATACTGAAAATGTTCATCCTCCCAAAAATGTTGTACCTTCTTCAGACGATTCCCATTTTCATCCCGAACGCCTTCTGGGTCAAGGTATATCGTACCTTCAGTGACTTCATTTGGCTCTCCCGCCGCCCGAGAGTGCGACGTGAGGTGTTGTCTAGGCCTAAGACCGCGGGTGGCGTGGGTCTCCCTGATTGCCGACTTTATTATTTGGCCGCGGCCTATGCTAGATTTGTAGATTTGATCCATGCCTCTCAGGGGAAGTTATGGGTTCATATCGCCCAGGCGCTATGTCCCCGGTCCTTGGTATCTCTGACACTATTATTTCGGAGTCGAGTGGGATGTCCTTTAGCACGATGCACACCCTTTTGATCATCCGCAAGGCCAAGCCTTCTGAGGCCTTGATAGACCTGAAGGGCCCGTTGTTCCCAGTGTCTGACAAACACTTATTTCCGTCCGGTGCTTCCCAGAACAAGTTTCTGGGCAGCTCCAAATCGTGCCCCCTTCTGGCAACACACATTCAGGCGAGTGGAGGTTTGCGTCGTCTGTCTGATCTTCTGAGGGAAGGCTCTCCCACTCCCCTGAACCTATTCGAATACGCGCAACTGAAGCACTTTTTTCTTACGGTCATTAAGAAGATCAATTACGATAGAGCCCTCTCTCCCATGGAGAGACTCTGCCTTTCCCCCTCGGTCCCTAGGCACCTGATTTCCCAGATCTACCTGTGGCTCCTTTCCCCTGCTGACCACTCCCTTCCCTCCTTTTGTGTGGCTTGGGAGAAGGAACTACAGCTGACTTTCACCCTGGACCAATGGAGGAAATGTTTTTACCTCACACATAAAGCCGTCATTGCTAGCAAATCTCAAGAAACCAGCTTCAAGATCCTCTCCAGATGGTACAGGGTGCCAGTCCTCCTCCATAAATGGTTTCCTTTGGTCTCGGACCTATGCTGGCGATGTGGCCGGGAGCCGGGCACCATGGTACACATATGGTGGGGATGTTCGGTCCTCAGAGGGTTCTGGGAAACGGTCCTGAGGGCTATTTTTGATTGTACTAGGGTCTCGGTGCCTGATTCCCCTGAGGCCACTCTCTTGTTCATGTTCCAATTCCCTCAAACTAAATATAAGACATCGTTGATCAGACATCTCCTACAGGCAGCCAAAACGGTTATACCCAGGCGTTGGCGTCAGACCTCTCCCCCCTCTGTCTGCGATTGGATAGAGGAGGTTTCTTTCCTCTGTCGGATGGAGGAGTTGATTGCCCACTCCCAGGATGATACCCTTAAGTTCCTGCAGACCTGGAACCAATGGACCCTGTTTCAATCATCTCAGGCATTTAAGGCCTTATCGGGCTGATGCCCGGGATGCCGCCTGGCCCTCGGTGTTGATCTTTTCCCATTTTTTTTTTTTTTTTCTTAGTGTTTCCTCCTTTTGCCTTGCTGCCTCCCCTGTGGCTCGACGGACCGGAAAGTACCCTTCCCCCCTCTCCCCTTCTCCTCTCTTTCTTAACGCAGTCCTAGGTTATGCTCCTATTGAAAGCAGTTCCCTGCACATGATTGTGTTTTTGTCATTTTCCATTTTTGGATACATTTTGTAAAATGTGTATTGACTACTGCGTCTTTTCAAGTAGTTTGACTGCGATGGTTTATGCCGTTCTTGTTTTATAAAAATGCTTAATAAATTTTAAATTAAAAAAAAAAAAAAAAAAAAAAAAAAAATGTTAGTTTTGCCATCTTTAAACTTCAAAAATTTCTGTGTGTAAGAGATACTTATTCCACTCAAAATAGGTTAACTAGCATCTATCATATGCCTACTGTAGGGGGCTTAAATTTAGTAGTCATTTTTTTACATTTTCAAGAAAATGTGCTATTATATATATATATATATATATATATATATATATATATATATTATATTTTGATTTTTTTTTTTTTTTTTTTAGTGACTAGTCCAGTTCTGATGTGGCTTTGAGGGGCCTACATGTTAGTGCACTCTCCTGTAATCCTGCTCCTCTTTCCCACAGTTTGGGTTCCTGATGAATGCCTGTTATGGCTGAAATGTTGGACCATGGGGATATTCTCTATTTATGCATTTGAATGGAGAGTTGATTTTGGATACATTTGTCAGTTCAATAAATCTTCCTGAACGTCCCGTAAAATAGCAGCAAGATTCTGTTTGGGGTTTGTGATCGTTAGTAAAAGATCATCTGCGTATGCTGTAAATTTGAATTCCTGATTATTTTTTACAATTCCAGGGAATGAGGAGGATTGAGTGATGTGGTGCAGTAAGGGGTGTAATGATTGAATAGAATAGGGGATAAGGGACAGCCTTGTTTAGTGCCTCTAAATAGGTCTATGGTCATCCATTCAGTATTATGGATGTTGTAGAATTTAAATGTAAAAGATCAAGAAAAGCGGTAAAAATACGGCATCCAGGAACGGCCAGGATACTTTGTCGAAGACCTTTTCGCCGTCGAGGCTTAGCAGCATCGACACCTGATGGTTTTGTTCCTAGAAAGCTAAGATAGCCGCTGTTGCCCCTCTGACATTCCTGGTGGAGTGCCTGTTGGCTACAAAACCCGATTGGTAGGGGTGTATTATAGAGGGTAGGTATCTTTGAAGTCCTTTGGCTGTGATTTTGGCTAATAATCTTGGTTCAGTAATGAAATCGGCCTATATAAGGTTCTGAGGTTTAAGGAACAATGTTGTGGCCGAGTCAAAAAAAGGCGTGGACTTCTCTGGACTGTAAATATATTTCATTATACAGTCTCACTATATGTGGCGCTACCTGAGGCTTAAGAATTTTTTAGAATTCGGCTGAGAAACCATCTGGGCCAGGAGTTTTACCATTTGCCGTAGAGGCAATCATTTCATAGTTCCTCTTCTGATATTGCAGTTTCTAAAAGTAAACGGGCCTCCTTGGATAGACTGGGTATATGAATTGTAATAGGGGGCCTAGGTGATAGGGAGCCTAGTTTTCCAGGTTTTAGTCATATTTGCCAAGAGTTTACCATGCCTGTTCCCCGTATCTCTAGAAACGGTTCTGGGTGGCCCTGGTGTGCCAGATTGTGTGACCTTGTACAAAAGAATCTAGCTGTCTTTGTGCCTCCCCAAATCGCTCTTTTGAGGATTCTGCGGGTGACGTCATGTGATTTGTGCTTCTCTGAGGGAGGTGTATAGTTCCTTTTATATCTGTTTTTTATTGTTTTACATTTTGTTTATGTATTATCAACCCTCTCAAGGTATGTTCACACGGTATATTGCAACACATATAGTTCGCGCCACAAACCGGCAGGTGTTTTGGAGAAAAGTTCTCCATGATCAGCGCATATTTCCAAAGCATGAGGGGGCTGGCAGCCTGTCGGCCCCATTGATATGCATTGTTCGCGGCACGTAATTGGCGCGAACAATTGACATATTAATTCTCTACGAGAGCTATGGGTTACCGTAATTGCGGAGCACATTTCACCGCGTATAAAGCACAATAAGTGCTTTATACGCGCCCAATAAGCCATGTGAACATACCCTTAGTACTGCTTTTGCAGTCAACCACAGTAACAGGGGGGGTCTTCCTCGAGTTCTTTATTGTCTGACAGAATTTGCTTCCACTGAATTGTTAAATTTTTTTTAGAAATCATCAGAATCGTATAAATATTTGGGAAACTCCATTTTTTTAGGCTGTTTAAGGCTCACTGCCGTCCTCAGAACCAGTTGTACAGGGGCATGATCGGAGATGACGATTGGAAGGATATCTGTCTTAACCACATCTGAGTAAAGGTGTGTAGAGATAAGTGAGAGATCAATTCTCGAGAAAGTATCGTGGACTCTGGAGTAGAATGTGTACGTTCTCTCAGTCGGGTTAAGAGTTTGCCAATGGTCGTTTATCCCCAAACTATGCATAAATTCCCCTACAGAGTAGGGGGATAATTCTCTTTCCCATGAATCACACGATCTATCGATCGAGGGGTTTGGGGATAAGTTAAAATCCCCAATGACGATAAGATTTTCATGATTCCTTTGGACCAGGAAATTTTTAATAGCCGCAAAAAAGGATTCATATGGTGCGTTAGGTGCATAAAGATAGAGTATAGTATATATCTTGCCAGCAATGGAGACCCTAAGATAGACAAATCTCCCCTCCTTATCTATGGGTTTATCCAGTATCACCTGAAAATAAATGGCCGTCCCTCGGGTTCTGGCTAGTATTGGTGGATCCAGCCAGTGGGCTCTAAGAGGTACAAAATTCCCCATTTTCCAGTGGGTTTCCTGTAAACATATGACATCTGATTTTAGTCGTTTTAGGTGGAGAAGAACTTTTCTCTGGTGTGTTCAGGCCTGCTACGTTCCAAGAGATAATATTAAGTTCAGATGCATCGGGATTTTCCTGCAATATAATGTTAACATTACTCATCCCGAATCCCAAAAAGGCAGAATCTGTGATGATCCAAACCAGTGGAGAGGACAACTCGGGGTGTCCCAGCAAGCACCCCTACCGTCCGAGGAGAACAGGGGGGGACAGTGTGCCTCAACCAGTGCTAATGCTCCCATATCTTCAGCCTCCTCACATGAGACATAGAGCAGGCAAAGCATTACCACAGGTAAAAGATTCCACTCCCATAGCAAACAGATTGACCAGATTTCAGCAAAAATTTTCACTTCATATTTACAATTTATTCATACATAACTTTTACCTTCAACTATTTAGTTCTGCAGATTTTTATCAGGTAACTGCATTGTTACTGTTTTGCTGCTGGTGGTGGGACAATCTTCTCAAGGCTGAATCCCAAGTGAAAGGTCACTGGTTCGAGCACCCATGAAGATGATTTCCCAAGAAAAGAGAATCCGCATCATCCAGCTCATCGATAGCGGTTTCTCTCGGCCAAGAAAATTGCCAAACTGCATCATGTGAGGCCCTGACAGCGGGAAGAATATGAAATGAAGTCCAATCATCCATTCAGAAGCCAAGAGGTGAACGTCCAAGCAAAATATCAATCAACAAGTCGCTCATCACAAGGTCAATTAGTTCTAACGCAACAGACATGGCAGTGGAGGCAGCTTGTGAATGAGAGTGAGATCAGACGTCCATGTAAGCACCGGGCAACACGCATTACACAGGTCTGGAATGATGGCCCAAAAAAGGTGGAGAAGCCTCGACTTCAGTCTCGTCATAAGGAGCGTCGGCAAATGAAAGTCAATAGACCGGGCTCTGATGGGGGCAAACTGGTTTGGAAGAATCAAGAGAAAAGGGGGCTAATGGATCGAGAAGCTGGAAGAACTGTCAGGTTTGGTGGAAGAAGCCTGAGGATATGGGGATGTTTCACAGCCAAAGATATTGGATACTTGACCAGGATCGATGCTGAGCTTTATGCGAGCGTCCTACAAGACGAGTTACTTCATATACTCCAGTACTATGGGTATGAAAAAAACGACAGTGTTCCAGCAACGACCTGAAGCAGACGTCAAGGCTGGAGAAGGAATAGTTCAATGACAATGAAGTACAGTTGCTGTATTGGCCTCCACAGCCCCCAGACCTCAACCCAATCCAACACTTGTGGGGAGAGTTGAAGAAAAAGCTGTATTCGTACCCATATCCAGTCTGCACCAACATTGGGAACGTGTAGAAGAGACCTGGGATTAGATTTTGGTCAAGACATGCTTGAATCTGATCCAGAGCTCAGAAGGATTCAGGCAGAGCTGAAAGTCAAATTTTGATTTTTAGGAGCAGAACAGTAACAATGCAGTTACATGACAAGAATCTGCAGAACTAAGCAGATGCTAAATAATGTATGTATAAGATAGGTAAGATTGTCTATAAAATGATGGCGGCCTCATGTTTAAAGCTGTAGTGGATGGTAAGATATGGAGCCTGAAAGTCAAGTTAAAAACCTTGTTACCATTTTACATTGAATGTTCTACCTAAATAGCTTGATTATTCAATCATAAGGTGATGAAGCCTGATGTTACCATTTTACTACAGTAAAGTTATCACTTAAACATGTGCCATGTATAAGGGAATGGACGTCGGGAGTCGGTGTCAGGAAAATTGAGGAGCTTTGGCTTACCGACTCCACAGCCCTGATGGGAACGCTCATCCTATGCACCCTTTCCACCAAAAGAGGCTGTTAAGTTAGTTCTAGGTCTAGGGTCCCCGCCAGATCAGTGATGAGGTAGCTTGCCAACTTATCCTGGATCACAGCCTCCTGAATGCCAATAAATCGTAGAGTATTCTTACGTTCCCTATTTTCTAAGGTCTTCCATTTTTTCTCTTAGTGCATTTAGTCCATTTTTTCTTTTAGCTTGGTGGGAAGTAGAGGCTCCGTCAAGTCTGACAATGTCTTCCTCTATGGACGCTGTTTGTGATTCGAGGTCCTCAATTTTCTGTGAGTTGGTCATAATTTGTGATAACGCTGCAGTTTATACCCTGTAGCGGCTGATGTGGAAGATGAGCAAGTAACTCTTGGTAGTGAGTGCCTCAGTACATATTTGTCCATACTCTGTCCCGACCGAGTGTGGTGGGCACCCTACCAGGCAATCTTAACTTTTGGACTTATTTATAGTCGGGTTACATCAGGAGCCACAAAAATTTTTGTTTTACATTATCGTACCTTTCACAACCATTAATAGAATGCAGTCTATGCAAGATTTTGGTTTGTGTGTGGAAGAGGTATCAGCAATAACGGTGGTTAAAAGAACAGTACTATAGTAGTAGCAAGAATGTGTGGCTTGTAAGTCAGGCATGTGATGGAGATGGAAAAATGTTTTGGTCTCTTAACTCGAGCGTTCTTTTGGGGGTAGAACTAGAGGGATGACGTTGGTATAATATTGGGACCTTAGAGGAAGTGTGTTGAGATTTAAACCTTCTCCAATGAGACGCTTGTGTTACATGAGAACTTGGCCTCTTAGGCTATGTTCACACGGCTTATTTCGGGGCGTATTTACAGACGTATTTACGTCTGCAAATACGTCCCGAAATCGTTTTAAATACGTGTCACAAAGTGTGGCACGTATTTCGCGTTGTAAATAAATTCCCCATTCTTTACTATGGGGATTTACGTTGCAAAATACGCCTCAATAAGTGACAGGGGACTTAATTTTACAATCTTATTTACTGACGTATTTACGCCTGCAAATACGTTGCGAAAATACGTCTCGTGAATGACGAGGCGTATTTTACATTGGAATCAATGCTAATCTAATTGTTCATTATTTGAAACATATTTCGGGACGTATTTGCGGACGTAAATATGTGCGTAAATACGTCCCGAAATAAGCCATGTGAACATAGCCTTAGTGTGTAGAAGGCAGAGTGTTGTTGCCCTCTTGCGTTCTGTTCAAATAGTGTTTGAGAGAAAGGTTGGCCATGCAACTATTCGACAATGACGAGATATATGGGCTTCCACTGCCCTTCAGTGGCTCTCTTAGATGTTGCAGTGAAAACGTATGTGTCTACAGGGATTTAAAGGGGTTGTATCATTTCATTAAATGGTCTTCAGAATAAAGGGACAGTGAAAACAAACAACTTTGCAATTGGATGTCACTAGCAAAGTTGTCTTGTTTTCACAGTCTCCCTTCTCTTCTGTTTCTGTAAACACAGTTCCCCAGTGCCGGTCGGATTTCTCCTCCTGTCCTGTCATTGACTGATGGCTCTACTAATTTACATTCTGTCTGCCCCCCAGTCTGGATTCACGGGAGCGAGCATTCCTGTATCTCTCACTCAGAGTAAGGGACCAGCAGGAATTTCATTCTGCACAGCCAGAAGAAACACAATAACACTGTAAGGCTTCTACAATCAGAAAACAGCAGAAATGTGCCTCGATTCCTGCTTCTCTCACTTAGAGTAAGGGACCGCAGCAATTTCACTCTGCACATCCAGCAGAAACGCACTGCAGCTGATTCTACAATCGGAAAACCGCAAAATTGTGCCATGGTGCCTAACTCTCCTGCATAGAAGGGAGATCTGTGCCATTCATAAAAGACGGGATTTAACTGTAACAAACCTCCAGCTGAGAGAGAAGAGAGAAGAAGACTGTCTAGATGGAATGCAGGTATGTGGTATTTAAACAGCTCTTACAAAATAAGACTGCATAGGGAGAGGAACAGTGAGATGTGGACTCAGACAGAGAGGGGGGGGGAGAACCGTGAAGGAGGGGGATGATGTCATCACCCTTCAGTTAAGAAACACCCAGCTGGGAGGGGAAGAAACGCCCCTGGAACGCCCGACTTCGCCGGCCCATTGACTTGAATTACCAGCGGCGTATACGCGCCGCTGGTAATTCACATGTCACTTATCTCCCCGCCCGGCAGATTCACCGAGCAGGGAGAGGAGACGTAATCCATAGTTCTCTATGAGAACTGTGGATTACCGTAATGAATGGGCCGTTTTCAGCCCGTAATTTGCGCACTTCGGCGCGTAATTACGGACCGAAATACGGCCCATTTTAAGCCGTGTGAACATGGCCTAACAGTGTAAACTTAAGCTAGACAGTATTACAATGTGCCCATTTATCATAGTTTTCATAAATCTGGTGCAGGTTAAAACTATCTAATCTAACATTAAAGGGAATCTGTCACCAATTTTTTTATTTATTAAATCAAGATCCTGATCCATATTTTCCTCTCAGTCGTTTTTATTTCCTGATTTGTATATTTCTCAATTCGGTCGTCTATATATGATTGTGGGGGAAGACATTCTTGCTTGCACTGCTTTAACAGCAGTCAGAGAGATACTTTACAGCAGGTTCATGCACATAGGGGCCTTAAAGGGGTTGTCTCGCTACAATGATTGGGTTTTAATTAAAAGATCTTTAAAAAACAAGCAGCTTTGCAATATATGTTCATTACAAATGTCCTACTGATTTTGAGCTAGCCCTGTTCCTAGGAGTGCATCAGCTTCTCAAATTTCTATAGCAGCCGACCTGTTGATCCTTATCTTACTGGCTGTCAGGTCTGAATGACTCATCACCTTTGAAGACAGGTCGGAGCAGAGAGCCCCTCCCGCACAGAATGCTTCTGTAGTGTAGGGAGGAGGAGGGAGGACTCTGGCTTCTATGTCCGTGCTGCCTGGATTAACCCTGTGTGTGCCTGCTTCCTCCTGCTCTCTACACAGATTGAGCAGAGATTAGGCTGATCAATAGATGTGACAGCAGTGACCCTGTTTGTTACTATAATCATGATGTCTGTGGAGCTGTAACTATAATAATACTATACAGATTGTGAACAGTTCATGCTGTGCTGTACTAGGGACACATCCTGAGTAACACTTTGCAGCTTCCCTGCCGCGGTTCTGAGAGGGTTTGGGGGTTGTTGCTGGAGATGTGGAGATATGTAAGCTAAGCAGAGGGTATAGGAACACTTGCAGCCCCTCTGTTCTGCTATTAGCAATCATAGACCTCTCTAGGCAGGCACACACAGGGTTAACTCTAGCAGCAATCCCCCTGCTGTATAGAAGTTACGGGCGGATAGCTGCCTGTGTGCTGAGGGGAGGGGGGAAGAGGGAGGGGGGAAGAGGCAGAGAAGCGAGCACGCCCCTCAATTCAACTCCCATTCACAGACAGAGGCTGAAAGCTATTAATGAGACAACTCCTTTAAGATAGTTTCTGTCCCATAGATGTCTATAGGAGACTTTTGACTGTGAAGGGAGGGGAAAGGGGGAGCTGTGTCATCTCCTCTTGTGTCTGGTGGATTCTGTGTTATCTGTACACAATGGTGTCTCCTTTCAGTTTGACCCTGCTTTTACTGATAATGAGCACACTGCTGAGAAGCTCTCTAATCAAAACAGGAAGTGTCAGACGATTATTAGGCTTAGTGGCCAAAGTGAAAACGGCAGGACTTAAGAATTATTAAATAGAATGGAAAAATAAAAAAAAAATAACCAAAAAGTCCTAAAAAATTTGTTTAACATAAAAATGTGAGTTAAACAGTAAGTAATTTTTTGATGACACATTCCCTTTAAGAAGACTAAAATAGACAAATCCCCAGGTCCTGATGGCATACACCCACCTGTCCTAAGGGAGTTAAGTAATGTGATAGATAGGCCCCTATTCTTAATATTTATGGACTGTCTAATAACGGGCTATGTCCCAAAGGATTGGCGCATAGCAAATGTGGTGCCAATGTTCAAAAAGGGGTCAAAAGGTGATCCTTGAAACTATAGACTGCTAAGCTTAACCTCTGTTGTGGGTAAAATGTTTGAAGGTTTTCTAAGAGATGCTATCCTGGAGTATCTCACGGAAAATAAATGTATAACGCCGTTCCAGCATGGGTTTATGAAGGATCAGTCGTGTCAAACTAATCTCATCAGCTTTTATGAGGAAATTAGTTCTAGACTCGATCGGGGTGAGGCATTGGATGTCATATATCTAGATTTCTCTAAAGTGTTTGATACTGTGCCACATAAAAGGTTGGTAAGTAAAATGAGAATGCTTGGACTGGGGGAAAATGTGTGCAACTGGCTCAGTGATAGAAAACAAAGGGTGGTAATTAACGGTACATACTTAGACTGGTTCCCTGTTACTAGTGGGGTACCACAGGGCTCAGTATTGGGCCCAATCCTCTTTAATATTTTCATTAATGATCTTACACATGGATTGCTCAGTAGAATATCGGTCTTTGCAGATCATACGAAGCTCTGTAAAGTAATCAACACAAGAGAGGATGTGTTATTACAAAGGGATCTGGATAAGTTGGAGGCCTGGGCAGAGAAACGGCAGATGAGGTTTAACACAAATGCAAGGTTATGCATATGTGGAAAAAAAATCCATTACATGATTACATGTTAAATGGAAAAACGCTGGATAAAAGTGACATGGAGAAGGACTTGGGACTCCTGGCGGACAGTAATCTTAATTGTAGCAGCCAGTGTCAGACAGGAGCTGCCAAGGCAAATAGGATTATGGGGTGTATTAAAAGGGGCATAGATGCACATGATGAGAACATTATTCTCCCATTATACAAGTCACTGGTTAGACCACACATGGAATATTGTGTACCGTTTTGGGCACCAGTGCACAGGAAAGATATTGTTGAGCTTGAACAGGTACAACGGGCGGGCAACAAGAATAATAAAAGGACTGGGTGGACTGCAATACCCAGAAAGATTAGCATGATTAGGGTTATTTAGTTTAGAGAAAAGACGGCTTCGGGGGGACATAGTAAATATGTTTAAATATATTAAAGGTCAATAAAGCTCAAGATTTATTTATACCCAGGACTATATCAAGAACAAAGGGGCATTCTCTACGCCTTGAGGAACGAAAGTTTCTACATAAACATATAAAGGGGTTCTTTACTGTTAGAGCAGTGAGACTGCGGAACTCTCTGCCAGAGGAACTTGTCATGGTGAATTCAATAACGGAGTACAAAAAGGGTTTGGATGCATTTCTGGAGCGTAATAATATAACAAGTTATAGTGACTAGGATACTGGAGCGGGGTTGTTGATCCAGAGATTATTCCGATTGCCAAATTGGAGTCGGGAAGGAATTTTTTCCCTAAAATGAGGACAATTGGTTCCTGCCTCATTGTGTTTTTTTTTTTTTGCCTTCCTCTGGATCAACACTTTAGCAAAATAGGCTGAACTGGATGGACGTCTTGCCTTTTTTCGGCCTTACAAACTATATAACTGTTACACCATTTTTAGTTTGACTTACTGCATGCCACTAACTTTCCAGTGAAGACACACTCTTTTTATAGAGGCCACACCCCTTTTGTCATACAGGGCGTGCAAGTGTCTAGAAAATGTCTGTTTTGGTGTGAGTGCAATACTTTAGTAGACGTTGCACATTTTCCTTTCTGTTCCTTTGTTTTATGTGCTTTTACTAACTCTGTCCAGTCAACTGTTTTTCTTATTAAGTTCTTCATTATTAATTTCTTTGCACTTTGTAGGCCTTTACAGAACTTCAGGCAAAAGCAATTGACACGCAACAAAAAGTGAAACTTGCTGATATTCAAATAGAGCAGTTAAATAGAACAAAGAAACATGCTCATCTTACAGACACTGAAATTAAGAACTTGCCTGATGAGACTCCAATGTACGAAGGTGTGGGAAGGATGTAAGTAAATGTGTTTGTTATATTCATGCTTAGAGGCAGAAGTAGGAATTCTCAATCTGTTTAATTATCAGAAAAAAATTTCAAGAGTACGAGGCTAAAATACATTTTTTAAAATGACACTATGAACATGCAGAATACAATTTAAAAAGTTATTTCCACATCTATGACTTTTACGGATGCGGCAATGGCAAATATTGTACATTTTTTGTTTTTTCCGAATTCAAAAAAGTGCTTTATTGAAAAGTGGCAGATTCTACAAAAGGAATAATCAAACAAATGCAAACCGGGAGACTTAGGGGGTCTCCAAAAAGCACAATAAACATCAATATTAACAAAGAAGTGAGGCCCTAAGGCCTGAAACATATGCTGATGTTTAAGTCCAAGTCACAACAACACAACCAGTGACAAGCATAAGAACGCATACAGAAATAAATGATGGTATACCAGGACCATAATGTGCATGAGATAACAATATGTTAACAATCAAAACAAAACCACTCCACATATACAGCCACTTACAACATCAACACTTCAAAAGTAAGTCAAAGTGGGGTCACAGTCTGTTCTAACGTAGGAAGTTATGTAACGCGGTGGAGTTTAGGAAGGTAAGCCAAGGGGTCCATGTCCTATGGAGTTGTTGCACCTGATCATGAGAAAGGGCCAAGAGCTCCTCCATATGATAGATGTGGGAAACCTCGGCATACCATTCTGAGATAGTAGGTGGATCAGAGGAACGCCAATGCCTAGGGATGATGGTCTTGGCGGCTTGCAGCAAATGGCGGAGTAACGATTTTTTTATAGACTGTAATCGTAGAATCAAACATGAAAAGTAAGGCTGCCTCAGAAGTCTTGGGTATCGAAAAGCTGGTAAGCTCCTGAATGATGTAAAAAATTGCATCCCAAAAACTTTTCAATGACTGACACCCCCACCAGATGTTTACCATAGTGCCCACCTCCAACCCACAATGCCAACAGATATTTGGCACCGAGGGGAACCATTTATACACAAGGGAGGGAACCCTATACCACCTGGAGAGAATTTTGAATGATGTTTCCTGAGCTCTAGAGGCAACCACCGCTCTATATGTGAGTGTAAAACAGCATTGCCATTTGGCTTGCTAGAAAGATACATGCAGCTCGTCCTCCCAAGCCTTAGAAAAAGATGGTAGTGTGGACCAGTGAGTAGAGGATAGTTCCCTATAAATGAGCGAAATGACATGCCGCGGGGGAGTATTAAGTAGTCACCTCTGTTCAAAGGTTGAGTGTTGTATCCCAAGATCACATGTCTGATTGTGGGAGTTAAAAAATTGGCTCTATATTTCATATTGAAAGAAATAAATAAATGTGATTAGACTTCATATCTACAGGAAGCGACCGGAACGGGAGAATATCAGATCCCCGTACCAAAGTATGGAATCGAAGTGGATTTATTTTGGAGGATCCGAGAAAAGAGGGAACTCCCAGGCCAGGAGGGAATGTAGGATTGTCAAATACAGGGAGTAACGGCCCAGATCGATCAATTAGATTGTAGGAAAATTTGTAATTGAGGATCGTGGTGAGAGTATGACGCGTCGTAAATGAGATTGGATATCTGTCAACCAGGGATTGAGTGCAGATCCAAGGGAGCGAGGCCAAAGACAAAGGACAAGTCGCCCTAGCCAACTGAGTCCACAGTTTACCACCTCCCGGGCACACCATGTCCAGGACCCGAGAGTAGGCCACCGCCATATAATATTTCTTGCAGTCCGGTAAACCCAAACCTCCAACATTTTTATGTCTCGTTAACAAAGAGTAAGCAATTCTCTGTCGATGAGAGGACCAAATGAAAGTGGTAAAAATACGTTGAACTCTCTTCCAGAACGAGTTAGGGATATAAATGGGTATGGTTTGAAGCAGGTAAAGTAGTCGGGGGAGAATTGTCATTTTAAGGATGTTCACCCTTCCAAACCAGGAGAACTCTCGTTTACCCCAACTATCTAAATCCAAGGAGATCTTCTGAAGAAGTGTCTCAAAGTTCAGAGAGAAAAGTTTAGCTAAGTCCCTGGGAATTTTAATACCTAGGTAGGTGATACCTGCGGGGGGCCACAAGAATGGGTAGGATTTCAGATGGTTAAGTACACTAGAAGGAAGGTCAATGTCCAGGGCTTCAGATTTGGAAACATTAATTTTAAAATTGGACCAGGATCCAAAACGCTCCAGCTCAGACATCAAAGCCGGCATAGAGGCCAGTGGGTCCGTTATATAAAGCAGAAGGTCATCCGCGAAAGCAGAACATTTATGTTCATGCGCTCCTACGGAGAATCCTTTAATGTCCGAGCTGGAGCGAATGGCAGCCAACAGGTTCTCCATAACCAGAACATATAGGAGAGGCGAAAATATGGCAACCCTGTCTTGTGCCATTATGAATGCTAAAGGGATCTGAAAGGGAGCCATTGATCTTAAGCTGCGCAGAAAGAGAGTGGTAGAGGGCCATAATCTTGGAACAGAAGAGAGGCCCTATCCCTAGACGCCGGAGGGTGGACAGTAAAGAGGGCCAGGAGATCCTTTCAAAGGCCTTCTCGGCATCCAGAGACAGGACCATCAGGGGAGTCCCCCGGGAGCGGGCGCAATGAATTATGTCAAGCGTCTTCAGAGTGTTATCGCGGTCCGGTCCGGGTGAATCAGACTCGGAAGAAGCGGGTTCAGCCTGTTCGCCAGTAACTTGGCATATATTTTAATGTCTACATTTAGTAAGGAAATAGGTCTATAACTGCCGCAGGCTGTTGGATCTTTACCCGGTTTGGGGATAACCGCGATGTGGGCCAGGGATGATTGGGTTGGGAAAAAATTGTCCGCAGAAATAAAATTGAGAGCTTCTAACATTTTGGGGGCAAGGGAATCCTGGAGCACCTTGTAAAATTTGCTTGTGAACCCGTCTGGGCCTGGACTTTCCCCCCCCCCCCGCGAGACTTTTGAGAACCAGAGAAAGTTCCTGTATAGTAAAAGGACCCTCCAATTCAGACATGGCAGACTCCAGTATTCGAAAGGCTGGTTCGTGATGGGATGTTCCTTCAGGGGAGCAAGGGGAGGTTTGTATATTATATAAGTCAGAGTAAAAAGAGTAAAAGGCACTTTTAATTTCTGAGGTGGAGTGAACCAGGGCCCCGGTAGCCAATTTAATACAGGGGATATGGGACCTAGTAAGCTGGTGGCGTAACGCCCTAGCTAGCAGACGGCCCGTTTTATTGCCGTATTCAGAGAATTTACTATGACCTGTTTGCAAGAGTCGTTTCCAAAAGCCGCATCACTTCCAGCCTCGCAGCAAGAAGGTCTGCTAACACTTCCGGGGTCAAAGCCTGTTTGTGTTTGGTTTCAAGACTCTCCACTCTCCGCAGCGCCGCCGGCACTTTAGAGGCCCTATCCCTCTTTAGTCTCGCACCGGGTCTGATCAAGACGCCTCTAAACACACATTTGAGCGCTTCCCACTGTACACATGGAGATGATGTGTCATGGGAATGGTCCAATTGAAAGTGCTTAATGGATTGAGATAGGTCAGAGACACATACAGTATCCAAGAGCAGAGATTCATTCAGGCGCCAGGACCACACCGGTCGCGAGAAAGAAGGGACAGAAAGCCCGCAGTAGATGGGAGCATGGTCCGACCAAAGGATGCTGCCCACAGAAGTGGTGGACAACCACGGAAGGGCACCATGTGAGACCAATATATAGTCTATGCGACTGTAAGAATTGTGCGGCGCCGAGAAGAAAGAAAAAGTCCTTATGTGGATGTTGAAGGCGCCAAGCGTCGCAGAGTTGGAACATGTTGAGGGCCTTCCTAACCTGTTTAATAGATCTGTAGGAGAGGGCAGATTTACCTGATGAATTGTCTAGAGTGGGGTCCAGGGTTAAGTTAAAATCCCCACCAAACACGACCGTTCCTTTTACTATAGGAGTCAAAATATCCGTCAGCTTCTGAAAAAAAGCTACTTGTCACTGATTAGGGGCATATACGTTGACTAAGGTGAAATCATGACCCTAGATCGTCAGGGATAGAATGATATACCGAGCCAAAGGATTCACTCGACAATCCCGGACACTGTGTGCCAGAGATCTATGTAGGGCAATAGCCACTCCCCTGGATCTGGACTCTGAATTGTTGGCAAAAAAACAGTTGGTATAATATTTGTTACGCAACACCGGGGCATGTCCAATTTTAAAGTGGGTTTCTTGAAAAAAGACTATCTGACCATACGCTTATGGAAATGGTACAAAACCTGAGCCCTTTTCTCAGGTACGTTAAGGCCCTTTGCATTAAATGAGGCAACTGTTAAATTAGACATCATATAAAGAAATGAAAAAACAACCTAACACACCCAAAAAAGAGGAAAAAAAAAGAGGGGAGAGAGGCTGAGAAACTGGAAAGGGCAAGGAAGGGAGAGCACCAAAACACCACAAAGCAGGCACAGAAGCAGCCCGCAACTGGAACTAAAGCATTGACTATGTAGAGTCAGCAGTCCCTAGGCTTATAATTAAGCCTATATCGGGGCTAAATTCTATTGGGGGGGATATAAGAAAGTGAATATGTAAACACAGAAGTCGCATAGTTGGGCTCCGTAGAACTGATAACAATATAATAAAGACGGCTAGTTCACATTCCCTCACAGCATTCCAACAAACACTAGAAGAGGGGAGGCCACTATATTATGCATGGGGGAGTCAAAACCGACCCGACAGAATAGAATACCGCACAATACAAGAAAGCAATGGGTCACAAAGAGACCTTAAGGACAATGTAAGCCTAAGACAATAATAACATAATATAAAGTATAGAGAAAAAAATCTCAAAAAAACGTTTTACTCAGTAGAAACATGTCGCCCTCTAATGGTCAGACAAAGCAATAGAGGCCGTAGATTATACTTCCAGAAAGGATACCAAAACCCCAGCAAAGTCCACAGGAAGGGTTCAAGTTGGATTTGAAGGTGACGATGAATCCGTCGGATGGCGTCTCCTACGTGATCTTCTCGGTGGCAGTGGTCCTGCTGTAGTATTTGTGGATCCGGTCGGCAGAGGAGTGAAACTGGGCCAGGGTGGGAGAACAACATTTTGAATGTTCAAGTCCTGCAGAAAGGATGGGATGTCATCAGGAGAGCGAAGTGACAAAGTTGTGTCGCTCCTTCGGACGATGAGGGCAAAAGGGAATCCCCATCTATATGGGATGTTCCGTTCCTTGAGCACCTGCAATAGGGGTTTTAAGGCGACCCTTTGAGCTAGAGTTTGTCTGGAGAGATCCTGCAGCAATAGTATGTGAGAATCTTCATACAGGATCCTCTCTCTCTGCCGGGATCTCCTCAGGATATCGTCTTTGAGTTGGTAGAAATGAATTCTACAAATGACATCCCTGGGGCGTTTCGGATCCAGGTTAGGAGGGCGCAACGCCCTATGCGCTCTGTCCATCTCTATGAATGGGGTAGGGGGGGCGCCCCAGGAGGTTGTTGAAAATTGTAGTTAGGACGGGTTGAATGTCAGCAGGCAGAACAGTTTCGGGTAGGCCCGGATTCTAATATTATTGCGGAGACTCCTGTTTTCCAGGTCGTCTAGCTGCTGTTGGAGCGCAGATATCTGGGTGGACTGATGGCCTGTAGTAGATTGCAAGGCTTGAATAGAGGCCACGGCTGACTCCTGGGTTTTATCAAGAGTGGACACTTTGGAATTTAGATCTGTTAGCTCCTTTCGGAATACCGCAAATTCCTGCTTGCACTCTTCAACTATCTGCCGAGCCAGTTGAGAGATGTCCGTTCTAGACAGCAACGATGCAGTAGCTTGGTGTAGGTCGGCCAGAGTAATTGGTTTGTCATCCGCGGAGATTGGCGGGGTGGGCGGGCGGGGAGAAGTTTGGTAAGACGCCCGGGAGCAGGGGCGGCAGGGGCGTTGCTAGGGTCCCAAGACATCCGGGGCCCGGGCCCTTTGGCTATGTTCACACGGCGACTATGGTATACACCACAATACGCTCTGTGTTTTGGAACCACACGCTGCTCCCCCTGTGCATATAATACTACATGTAATCCATAGATCTCTAGGAGAATGAGTTACCGTAATTGCGGTGCGCATGTCTGGCGTATTGAAGCGTAAATAGGCGGAGAAATGCGGCCCGCAATTTGCGCAGTGTGAACATATATTCATACATACACACACACTCAGACTCACACACACACTCAGACACACACAGACACACACACACACAGACAGACACACACACAGACTCACACACACACAGACTCACACACACACACAGACTCACACACACACACACAGACTCACACACACACACACAGACTCACACACACACACAGACTGACACACACACACTCAGACACACACACACTCACACACACACACTCAGACACACACACAGACACACACACACTCAGACACACACACACAGACACACACACACACAGACACACACACACTCAGACACACACACACTCAGACACACACACACATACACACACACACTCAGACACACACACTCAGAAACACACACTCAGACACACACACACTCAGACACACACACACTCAGACACACACACACACAGACACACACACACTCAGACTGACACACACACACTCAGACTGACACACACACACTCAGACTGACACACACACACTCTGACTGACACACACACTCAGACTGACACACACTCAGACTGACACACACTCAGACTGACACACACTCAGACTGACACACACTCAGACACAGACACACACACAGACACAGACACACACACAGACACAGACACACACACAGACACACACACAGACACACACACACACAGACACACACGCACGCAGACTGACACGCACGCAGACTGACACGCACGCAGACTGACACGCACGCAGACTGACACGCACGCAGACTGACACGCACGCAGACTGACACGCACGCAGACTGACACGCACGCAGACACACGCACGCAGACACACACGCACGCAGACACACGCACGCAGACACACACGCACGCAGACACACACGCACGCAGACTGACACGCACGCAGACTGACAAACACAGACATACAGCAGTCCTTGTCTCTGCAGGGAGGCTCCTCACTTACTAGAGACCTGCAGGAAGTTGGTACCTGTGGGAGCTGCTGCTGCTGAAGCCATAATGACAGGGCAGGACACTGCAGCTGCTGGAGTCGCTCCGGAGGTCCCAGGGGGGGGCGGAGCCTCTCACTGCCGGTCAGTGTGCTGTGCCCCGGATCTTCCTGACTCAGGCAGTGTGAGCAGCCTGCGCCCCCTCCTCCCTCCTCAGCCCCGTCACCTCCTGCAGTCGCTCTCCTTCCCTCCCTGCACTTAGCAACCATCCTGAGCTCAATAGATCGTCGGCACTGCAGGCCCGCAGCCTGGAGCCGGCGGTCTGAGACTCGGGGCACAGGCAGCTTTGTTCGGGGTTTGTGCCCCGAACAAAGCTGCCTGGCGACGCCCCTGAGGGGCGGACAGAGGAGTGAGCCCCGGAGGCAAGATTAAGTCCATCTGGAGACCCGCACTGATTAGTTGACAGTACTGGCGAGACCTGAGTGGACTTAGGCATCGGAGAGGCACAGGAAGATTCCAGGTGAGTAAAGGCATCAGGTAAGGCACCTAGATGACATGCTGCTAGCCCTGATGTAGAAGGGGTTAACAGAGTGTTGGGTAAGTCGTGGGAATGACAAGGAGTCCCCTGTAATGCTGCAGGCGAGGGCAGGGCAGTGTCCATGTCTATGAGGAGGGTATTGTCCCCTAACCCCTGATCTGTACCTGCATCCTGTGGAGGAGAAGAGGAGGCTCGATCCGATCCCTCTGCAGGGTCACCGCGGGCGGGCTGTGCCTCCGCTGCTGAACAGTTTTCTGGGAGCAGCCTGGAAGACTGGCTGACCTGGGGATCCGGCAGGACACCCAGGGTGGTAGATGGCGCAGCGCCGGGCGATCGGCGCCTTCCTTCTGCGCCGGAGTCAGAGCATGAGGGCTGGATGCAGCAGTGCCGTCTGAGCTCTCCAAGCGAGGACGTCCTTCTCCGCTGCCGTCCCGAGACGCCCGGAGTTGAGAGGCTGCAGGCAGATGAGTCCGGGAGTCGGGTGAGTCCCTCGGCAGTTGCGGCGGGTCCCGGTCTTGATGGGCATGATGCGCTCCTGTAAGCGGCGGCTCCGAGCACATGGCGCCGCCGCCATCTTGCAGCGATTCACGGGCAGGGTTCGCCGGGGTACTTGCCGCCGGGTGTAACGGGTAGGCCCCGATGTCACCCTGGGATGAGGAGGGGTGAGCCTGGAGCTTGATGCCCTTTCATTTGGATGTTTTCCCCATGATTAGGGGTGCGAGCCAGCCAGAAAACGGATAGTCTCAACAGAGCCCTGTTGAGATGCAGCCTCATGCTGCTATGACCAAACCACGGCCCTCGTTTTGTTTTTTTCTTTAACCCCATCCTGACATTGGACATACCTTTTACGTCCTAGCGAGAAGTGACTTTCCACAAATAGTCATAACTCCTATTAACCCATTGACTGCCATGATCAATTGCGGCAGCTAAGGAAAAGATAGTGGGGGGGGGGGCTCCCTCTGTCGCCATTGGAGTCCCTGCGGCGCGTTTGCGGACTCAGATGGCTTCCCTGACAGCCCAGAAGTCAAAGGCTTCTGGGCTGCCTGTGACGTTACTATGCCTTGCCATGCCCACAGTTAACAGTTGCCATGGAGAGCAATACATAGCGATAGTGTCTCCTATGGGAAAAAGCAAAAAAAGGAAAAAAAAGGAAAACACAAAAAAATAAAATAACGTACACCACCCTTTTCCCTTTTACAAATGCCAATTGCTCCCAAAAAGATTAAAAATAAGGTATGTATATTTGGTATTGCAACATGTATAACGAACTACTCTATAAATCGGTCACGTTATTTCACCCAGCTGGTTAAAAATGAACGGAATTGTGATTTTCGTTCATCATGCAGCGCATAAAATGAAAGAAAAAGCATTCAAAAAGTCATATAAATGCCAAAATAGTACCAAAAAAAGTCAGTTCATTCCACAATAAAATCTTACACAGCTCTGTATATGGAAAAACTGAAAAAGATATGGCTGTCAGAAGATAGTGATGCATATATATTGTATATACAGCGTAAAACTAACGTGTCACATATACTGCACGGTGAGCGCTGTTTAAAATAAAAACAAAAAACACTTCTAAGATTGTAGTATTTTCTGCACCTTGCCTTTAAAAAAAACAGATCTAAAAGAGATCAAAAAGCCTTGTCTCCCCTCCCCCCCCCCCCAAAACAAAAAATAAAAAAATAACAAAAATGTTAACTTATCCCGCGAAAAAAAACAAGCCACTACACAGCTCCGTCCACAGAAAAATGAACCGTCATGGCTCTCCGACTATGTCGATGCAAAAACCGTTTTTTGTTTTTTTTTCTCTGTTGATTGTGTGTTTTTGTGTAGAAAGCAGCAAAACATAAAAAAAAAAAAAAAAAATCTAATTGGGTATTGCTGTAATGATCTTTTATTTTGTTGTAAAAAATAAAAATAAGACACTACCAGGATTGCTGTATTTTGTTCAAAACAACTCATAAAAACTTTAATAACACGATCAAATCATCATATAAACCCCATAATGTTACCAATAAAAAATGTCAACTCATCCCACAAAAAGAAGCCCTTAATCCGTTCCATATCCATCCATCCATTTTTTTCCCAGGATTCCTTGAAAAAAAATTAAACCTCCGCAGCTAAAATTGCAAATTGTCGGAAAAAAAAAAGGTTTTTCAATTTCACAGCCATATGCTAAAAAAAGTTTGTAAAATTCTTGGGGGGGGTCAATATATTCTCTACACCCCTAGATATATTCTTTAAGGCAGTGTTTCTCAACTCCAGTCCTCAAGACCCACCAACAGGCCAAGTTTTCAGGATTTCCTCAGTATTGCACAGGTGATATAATTACTGTCAGTGCATTCTGTGAGAGATCCTGAAAACATGACCTGTTGGTGGTGCTTGAGGATGGAGTTGAGAAACACAGCTTTTAAGGGGTGTAGTTTCCCAATATTATTTCTTTTTAGGGGGGTTTATTAAGTTTTTAGCAAATTAAGGTGCCCACAAATGTGTAATGGTGCCTTTAGAAAATCGTAATGAAAATGAGACCCTAAAGTCCAGAAGGTGCTCCTCCGATTCTGAGGCTTGTGGTTGAGTCAAATAGCGCATTAGGGCCACATAGACGATATCTCTAAAACCAGTAGAAATGGGGGAATCAATGTTTAGGTGCATTTCCTTGGTCACATCTACTGTGTCCGAATGAATAATGGATAAAAATTGAAAATATGCAAAAAAAGAAAAGTAGGTGAAATTGTGAAATTTCACCTCCACTTTGTTTGTTTTCATTTCTGTGAAACACATAATGGGTAAATAAACTTCCGAAATGCTGTTTTGAATGCTTTAATGGATGTAGTTTCTTAGATGGGGTAATTTATGTTGTCATGTTTCTTGAAAATGTTAAAAATTACTACAAAATTACTAAGCCCCCTAATGTCGTTAAAGAGAAAAACCTACAGTAGACATGGTAGATGATAGTTATTTTACACAAAATAGTTTATAACTAACATGCAGAAATTTTTGACCTTGTTAAAAATATCACGTTTTTCAAAATGTTCACAATATTTTACAATTTTTCACAAATAGGTATTGTATGGACCAAAATTTCTTAGTAAGTTAAAGGGATTTTCTTGCTACGAAGATCATAGTTTAAAAGGAGGGGACCAAAAATCTAAGCAAGTCTGTCCTTGGTTACCATAAGCAAAGTGCTATGGTATAGGAAACTGGTCACGGATGGGAGTACGCAGGGGGACGTGTGCACGGACTAGAGAGCGCCGAGGTAGGTGCGACGTATGCGTGCGGGGTTTGTCACTGACGGCAATCAATGGTAGGTGCGGCGTATGCATTTGGGGTTTGTCAATGACAGCAATCGGAGGTCCTGCAGCAGAGAGAGATCATGTGCAGTCCCATGTAAACACAAACAGATAAAGCGTATAGTTTTGTTCTGCAGCTCTGTAGAGGTCAGAGATGTAGTAATCTGCAGGATATATCACTGTGTGTGAGACAGAGAAAAAAAAAATTCACCCATCTTTCCCTGAATGTCAAATGCCCATTCTAATTACAAAGTATGTAGAGAGAGTGAGAAATGTAGATTTACACTATGGAGTTACACTTGGCTTTTCACTTCCAATGGCAGCTGAGAACTTTTCCCTTCCCCCGGCTCACACAGAATGAATTCCCACGTGCACACTTTCAGGCATGTCTGCAGAGAGAGAAGATACGCCCTGTTGGGAGGAGAAACACCCCCTCCATTTCACAAGCTCTGCTTAGCAACCAGTATAAACGGCTACCAAATGATGAAACAAGAATACCCTTTTAAAGCACAATGTGTCACAAGAAAACAGTCTCTGAATTGCATGGATAGGGAAAAGTATAAAGTTTATTCTCATATAAAGTGACACATGTCAGATTTCAAAAAATGGGGCTCTGTCAGAGTTCAAAACTGGCTATGGCGGTAAAACTTTTTTTTTTTTTTTTTTTTACTGTAATATTTAGTCTCCATAGGGAACATGTGATCAATTGAATGCTAGTACGTTATACTGCAGTATAGAGTATTGTAGTATGCAGTCATTTTAGTGCTGACCTATTTTTACATAGTGATACAGTTAAGTTGTTTTTAAGGCTGAAAAAATAAATGTTATGATACACCTTTGGGGTAAAAAAATTCACTACACTTTTTTTTTTTTTTTTTTTTTTATGAATTCCTTGACAGAGTAATAGTCTCTAAAATGGGATCTTCTACGTGGTATTTCTTATATTTTGGCACCTTAGGGGCTCTTCAAAGCATCCTAATTAAAAAAGGACACCCAAAAATCCATAATGTGCCTCTTCAGTTCTGAGGCCTGCTTTGAGTCTGATGGCACAGAAGGGTTACATAGGAGGCGTTTTTAAAATCGAGAGCATGATGGTTAATGAAGTTTTGTTTCTCTGTTTACACGCTGTGATATCGAAAGGGATACCAAACTTCTGAAAGTCATTTTGAGTGGAAATTGGTCATTTTTCTTTGTTTGGGGGATGATGAGGGATGCTTTTGCAGGGTTCCTGCTATGTTGGCCCACTCACACCGGAATTAATCCTTTAAAAAAAAAAATGTTGAATTTGAAAATTTTATTGACCACTTGTCGCTACCCTTGGAGGTCTTTTAACCTTAAAGGGGTTTTATCATTTCATTAAATGATCTTCAGAATAAGGGGACAGTGAAAACAAGCAACTTTGCAATTGGATGTCACTAGCAAAGCTGTCTTGTATTCACAGTATTCCTTATCTTGTGTTTTTGTTTACACTGATTTCCAGTCCTGGTCGGATCCCTCCTGATCCCTCCTCCTTGCAATTCACTAGCTGAGAGCTCATTTACATTCTGTACAGCCCCTGGGTCTGTTCACGGAGCTGTGTCTCTGACTCAGAGTTAGGGGCCGTAGCATTTTCATTTTATACAGGCAGAAGAAACAGAATTACACTGAAGGGCTTACACAATTAGGAAATAGCACAATTTGTGTCGATCCCTGCCTGACTCAGAGTTGGGGGCCGTAGCATTTTCTCTCTCCACACCCAGCAGAAACAGACTGCAACAGATTCTACAATGAGAAAGCATAACAGTTTTGTCCCGGTGCCTAACTCTCCTGCATAGAAGCGAGATCTGTGCCGTTCATAGAGCATCTCCAGCTGTGAGAGGAGAAGAGTTCAGTTGCTTAGTCGAGATTGAATGCAGCCTGTGGCATGTATGCAGCTCTTACAAAATAAGACTGCAGGGAGAGACACAGTGACATGTGGACTCAGAGAGGGGTGGGGGTCTCGGGAGCCAGCATGCACAGTGAAGGGTGGGATGATGTCACCCAGCTGGGAGGGGAAGAAATGCCCCTGCATTTCCAGAGTTGAGAAGCTGAGAGCAGTGTGAATCAGCCGAACTAAGGAAGCGATACATCCCCTTTAAGAAAAATGCCTACACATGAATGCCAATATAAAGTAAAAATATATTCATGCTCTACAAATTAGTTAATAGCATTTATCATAAGTCATAGAAGCAAACATATTTAGAATTATAAAAATATGCTGTAGATTGGACACATTAAGAAAGTTATATTTAATAAGCTTTGTGGACGTACCTATTACAGAATGCCTTTTAATATTGCATTCATTTTTTAGGTTTATTCTTCAAACTAAAGAAAAAATTCACAGTCAGCTGCTGAATAAACAAAAAATTGCTGACGGCAAGATAGCTGAGATAGAGGTCGGTATCTTTTTCTTGTGTTCCTAGCTGTCAACATTCTTATTTTAACGAACCATATCACTGTCAAAATAATCTAATGTTGTTTTGTATCCAGTAAAATACTTTTTATGTTTGCCTAAAAGTCAAATAATGGGTCCATCTAGAAGTCATATTGTCTAGGTTTTAAAGGGGGTTTTCTCACCATGCAGTTTCACAGTCACGGCCAGTTTTTCACTCACTCTGCCTTCTCAGGCTGGCTGAGAGAAGAGCTATGCAGGAGATGTAGCTTTAACTACAGATAACATGTTCTCTGAGGAGTCACATCAATTGCTTATCTGTAAAGAAAAGCTAATCTTATTGGGGACAAAGACTTTTCATTCAGAGTGAGCCCCAACCATAGTGGCATTGCTATTTGCTCTGCCTAATCAGTAAGGAAGATTATGGTCAGGTAACCATTGAAACCTCAGAAAAGATAAAATCTCTCTTCTCTTGACTAAGGGTGCTTTCACACGGTGCATTTTTGGTGCCTTTTTTTAATGCGTTTTTCAGATGCGTTTTTTGGCGCAGAGATTTTACAGCATTACCTTCCTACACAAAAAAACGCGTCAAAAACGCACCATGTAAAAGCACCTTTAGTGAAAATCAAAAGACTAATGTATTTGGAAAAAGTCTTCAACTACCTGTCACTACATGTTGAAAGCTAATCTTTATAGTGAGAAAACCCCTTTGCTGAATATAAAGTGGGACTGGCACTGCCATCAATGGCATTACAGTTGTTTCCAAGTGTGAATAATTACTATTTATGTATTACTTTATTTTTTTCAATATAAATGATTCCTGACTGCAATAGCAACTATTTTAATGAGTACATGGTTTTCGCGAAGCTGAAGTTTGTTTCTTATTCACTCATTTCTGATTTTTGTAGACAGTTTCTATTCACAGGAAAATACATTATAATCTATATATATATATATATATATATATATATTATATATATATATATATATATATATATTATATTTATATATATTATAATTTATTTTTTTTTTCTCTAAAATGATAATTAATGGGATAACTTTTCAGCTTAATAAATGTCATTACAATGAGGTGGTCCAAGAAGGAAACCGCTTGGCATAAAATGGGGATTAAAGCAGAAACCTAAAATTAAGATTTAAAGGGCTAATTGGCTTTGGACCACTGATCTCCTACAACCATTACACTTAAAAGGATGTCCTGCATCAAATTCAGCTTAATCCGGCCTGGCCCAAAGTGGTTCTGGGAATTAAAACTGATATTGACCCCTTAAGGACCCGGCGTTTTTTTTTTTGTTTGTTTTTTTGACACTTTCGTTTTCCCCTCCTCGCCTTCCCAGAGCCATAACTTTTTTATTTTTCCACCTAAATAGACACATGAGGGCTTTTATTTTGCGGGACAAGATGTACTTTCTAATGGTGTTATTCACTATGCTATAGAATATACTGGGAAACCGCAAAAAAATTCCAAGTGGCACAAATTGTGAAAAAAAAGACGTATTTTCGCCATGTTCGCGGGGGTTTTGCTTTTATGGCGTTCAATCTTCGGTCAATACAATGTGTTATCTGTATTCTACAGATACGCATCCGGCAATACCATACATGTAGGGTTTCCTTGATGTTTTGGTACCGTAAAAAAATTACAAACTTTTTCTACTTTTGAAGTTTGCAGCGCCAGTTTGTGCGACCAATAACTTTTTTGTACTAACACCTACGGACGTCAGTCAGGGTGCATTTTTTGCAGGATGAAGTGTACTTTTTATCGCTAGCAGTTTGGAATGCATGCAACTTTTTTGATCACTTTTATTCCATTTTTTAAGTGACATAAAATGACCTAATAAAACACAATTATGGCGTCTGGAATTTTTTGGCTTCTGCAGTGTTCAGCACACGGGATAAATGATGTGATATTTTTTATAGATCGGACTTTTTCGGACGCGGGTGATACCAAATATGTGTAACTTTTTTATTTTATTATTTTTATTTGTAAAATGGGTAAAGGGGGGTGGTTTGAACTTTTTTTAATACTTTTTTTGTACTGTAAAACTTTTTTTTTTTTTTTTTAATTTAACATTGAGGCCACCAATGGTGCATGACCACTAGGTGGCGCGATTGTCAATACAGTCTAATGCATTGCATAGGCAATGCATTAGACTGTACCAAGATGGCAGATTCCACACTTCCGGTCTGCGGACGGAAGTGGGGCAAACCAGGACATGGAAGTGACAGGAGCCTTCCCAAGGCTCCCCACTGCCATGTCCGGGGGTCGGATCGTTGCAGCTATGCTGCGACGGTGCCGATCACCCTCAAGATCGGTGCGGGGCACAGATTTTAATTCATTCAGACGCCGCAGCCATCTTTGCCGCGGTGTCTGACGGGTTAAACAGGGCGGGTGACGCTGCCTGTTCGCGCTGTAATGGCCGTGTGTTAGCGGCGATTAGCGGCGGAACGATCCCCCTGCAAAGCCCCTTATGGATCCTGGGACGTACTTATACTTCCAGGGTCCTTAAGGGGTTAAATTGGGCAGCAAGGCAGTTTTCAAATCAGTAACAAGGAACTGGTGTTTTTAAAGAGTTAACTTTGAGACACTGATTTTTACACTGCCATTATACAAAGGCTATGTCTACACAACACAGGTTTTTGGTTGGATTTTAGTATTTAGAATCCGCAGAAAATCCGACTGTTAACCCATGCCCCATAAACGGCAATAAAAAATGACTACAGCACAGATTTTTTTTTTCTGACCATTTTGAAATCTGCCGGATCTAAAACATGTTAGATATTCTGCCTGATTGCTGTCGGATTCCCATACACTCAATATACGGGGGCGATGGCAAATCAGAAATCGGATTTTGGATGGCAGTGTAACATATGCTATGTAGACATAGCTTAAGATTGATGCCTCACATCAAATTTAGTTTAATCCAGCCTGGCCCAAAGTGGTTCTGGACATTACAACTGGCATTAAAGTGGGTAGATGGACAGTTTTTACTGATTTGGATAAGTAACTGGTGTTTTTAAATGGTTGAACAACTTTGGGCCACCAATCTCCTATTGCCATCACCCTAATAAGATTGCCCAACATTAAATTTAGTTTTGTCCAGCCTGCCGCAAAGTAGTTCTAGCCATCAAAACTGGCATTAAAGTGGGCAGACGGTCAGTTTTTACAGATTTCAATACATAACTGGTGTATTTAAAGGTTTAAATGACTTTGGGCCACTGATCTCACACTGCCATCACACTAATAGGGATGCCTCACATCAAATCTAGTTTAGTTCAGCCTGCCTCAAAGTGGTTCTGGGAATTAAAACTGGTATTAAAATGGACAGTTCGGCAGTTTTTACTGATTTGAATAAGTAACTGGTGTTTTTTTAAGGGTTAAATACTTTAGGTGGGGTTCACACGGCTTATTCAAGCCGTAATTGCGGGACGGATTTCGCCCGCAATTACGGCTTGAGAACGGGGCGGGGGCGGCTGCTCGCCGGCCCTATACACATGCATCCACGGCGCGTAGCCCACGGGGATAATGTGCATGTCACTTTCTATGAGAACTATGGATTACAGTAATACCTGGCACGGATTTCAGCCATACTGCAGCGCAGTACGGCGCGCAATACGGCTGGAATTCGTGCCCGAAATAAGCCGTGTGAACGGCCCCTTAGGCCACTGATCTCATACTCCCATAACACTAAGAACGATGCCCCACATCAAGTTTTATTTAGTCCAGCCAGGCCTAAAAGTGGTTCTAGGCATTAAAACTGGCATTAAAGTGGGCAGACAAGCAGTGTTTACTGATCGGAAATCGTGTTTTTAAAGGGCTAAATTGCTTAGAGCCACATATTTGACCTTTATATCAAACTACTAACAATGTTCCACAAGCCTGTTCAAAAGTGGTTCTGGGCATATAGTTACATAGTTTGTAAGGCCGAAAAAAAGACAGACGTCCATCCAGTTCAGCCTATTTTGCTAAAGTGTTGATCCAGAAGAAGAAGAAAACCTCCACGAGGTAACCCAATTGCCCTCATTTATAAAAAAATTCCCTTTCCCCGACTCCAATCTGGCAATCAGAATAAATCCCTGGATCAATGACCCTACTCCAAACTCCTAGTCACTATAACTTGTTATATTATTACGCTCTAGCATCTCTTAGAAAACCTTCAAACATTTTATCTACAACAAAGGTTAAAGTCCCGGCCTATATTTCTGGGATCTTTTTTGGGCCCCCTTTTTTTTGAATATGGACCACATTTGCTATCGCCAATTTTTTGAGACATACCCCTTAACATCCAAAATATTAAAAATAGGGGGCCCATCTATACATTTCTTAACTCCCTTAAGACACGGGTGTATACCATCAGGCCTGGTGATTTGTCTATTTTAATCTTCTTGAGATGAAGCTGCCTTTCCCGGGTTTTAAAAGAAACAATTTTAAATTGGAGTTTACCTTTTTCCCCTTTTTTAAAGTGGGGAAAAAAATTGTTCAATCGCTTTTTTTTTTCACGCCCCCCCACAATATCTCCCTCAGTATTTTCAAAAGATTAAAATGGGGATGAACCCCTTAAGACCTTTGGGCACCTGCCCCCTATGGAACGTCCCGGGATCGTGCGAACTCCAAAACGGAGATCGCTGAGGTATGTCGGTTGTATATTGCAGCTGACATCCTGCAGCATTGGGGGGAGATCACTCTCCGGGGGGAGGGGAGGTTTAATTAACCCCTTAGCTATCGGGATCTAGCGATCACTACGGGGGGGGGGGGGGTTTAAAACCTCTTACTACCCGGATTAACTACGCAATAGCAAAGTGAGACACAGAAGGAGCGAGCTTCCTCTGCGCTCGGTCGGCAGCTGCTGGGCTCCTACCAGACAGCCTGGAAGGTATACAATGCCTTTCGGGCTGTCTTTGACTTTCCCTCCCGAAATTTTTTGTTCATTTCGGGGGACATAAAATGGAAAAAAAGCAATCAAAAATCAAAGTGGTACCAATTAAAAGGCCGTTCATCTCGAAAGAAAAAACCTTACACCGCTCGTATATGAAAAAATAAAAAATTTATGCATAAAAAATTAGCGGCTAAATACTGTTTTTTTTTTTTTTTTTTTCTTTTTGTTTTTTTTCCCCTTTTATAAAGAGCTTCAATATAAAAAGTACTATATAAGTTGGGCATCGCTGTAATCGTCTCAACCCACAAAGTAAAATGAACTTGTCATGTATACTGCACGGTGAGCGCTGATTAAAAAATAAATAAAAACACTACTAGGATTGCAGTATTTTTTTTTTTTTAGTTTTTTTTTTTATATATATTTTATTAGGCACTGTATCAAAATAATATAAAAATCAGTTTTTAAAACAATTTGAAGAATAAAAGTACCATAATTTTTCATTGTTATAAACTAGGTAAGAACAAAAACCATGACATAATAAAGCAGGGCTGTGGAGTCTAGTCGGTGCCTTTTTTGCAGGAGTCGGAGTCGTCATAAAAGGGACCGACTCCGACTTCCAAAATATATAATTAGTTGGTCCAGTTAGTTCGATGCAGTGCAAAGAGCAGGAGGAGTTGGGTCCGGCCAGTGCTACTGCTCCCATATCTTCAGCCTCATCACATGAGTAATGTAAGTGATGACATGGAGCAGGCAAAGCGCTGCCCCAGGGGAAAAGATTCTGCTCCATGGCAAACAGATTTCAGCAAAATTTTTCACCTGCTTTCAAAGAAGTAGAAGAGTCCAAACATTCATCAAAACTGACTGTGCCTGAGGCAATTCCTTTATACCCTGACATTGTTAGAGATGTTGCACCTGTGGTCATCGCTTTGCTACCAACCCAAGTTAGTGTAGAGAGGCCGTTCTCTAGCCTGGAAATAATGAGATCAGATGTGAGGTCATGTATGCAGGATCTGATGTGGCATTACTATTTCAAGAACAAATTCAGAGACTCCACAAAGGGTTCCTGCAGTGTTTTCCATATTTACAAATTTTTTGTTTTTCTAAAGTCCAAATCCAATAAATATATTTTTACACTGACAAGCAAAAGTGTAACAATGTTTTGAACTTGGGGACTTTCAGGCTCCATAACTCTTCCATCCAACTACAGCTTTGTACATGAGGCTACTGTAATTTTATATACAGTCATCTTGCCTATTTTTATACATAAATTTGACTTGCAAGTATTTGGGCATCTCTTATTCTGCAGATTATTTCCTTTTAACTGCATTGTTACCGTTTTTCTCCTAAAAATCAAAATGTTATTTTTTATTATTTTTGTTATTATTTTGTAATTCCACCTTTTGGTTTTCAATACTGCCTGAACCTTCTGGGCTCTTGAATCAGATTCAAGCACATCTTGGGCCAAAATCTGGCTCCAAGGTCTCTTCTACACATTTCCAATGTTGGTGCAGACTGGACTTTGATACAAATACAGCTTTTTCTTCAACTCACCCACAAGTGGGTTTAAAAGATCAAAACATTGTTACCCTTATTGCTTATCAGTTCTGTTCTACTAAATAGCTTGATTATTGTATCATAAGGTGATAAACAGCCGGATGTTAACCACTTTACCACAGTAAAGTTAATCACTTAAAACATGCCCCCATGGGAGAGGGGTCGGAGTTGGGGCTTTGGCTTGCCGACTCCACAGCCCTGTAATAAAGGTAGAATACCATAGTGTTACATTAATACTAAAAACTGCCATCCCTGACCCTGGTCTAGGATTTTATGTTACTCGGCATAATTAGGCTTCTCCGTTTAATATGTCATTACTCTACTGAGGGGCACATAACAAAAGAGAAACATATACCTAACCATGTATATCAAGAGAAACAAAAAAAAACAAAGAACAAAGCCAGGTTTCTCTATTTCTGCTCTGTAGTGTTTATAACAACTCGTGAAGGTGAGCATAAAGGCGTGATTAAATGTTATAAGAATTAAGGTTATGTCCCCTTTACCCTGTGCCACTGGAAGGCTGTAACCTGCCCATAGATCCCTTCTGAGTTTCCCTTCGGAAGTAACTGGTAAACTGGAAGATGTCTAGTAATTTCTTTATTTCGCATTGTGTGTCGAATTTCTCAATAAAAGGTTTCCATTTTTTTAAAAACTTCCCCGCCATTACCTCTTTATGACGTTCAGTATATATTTGATCAGCCAATGCATACATTTTTGTTTGTCCTATTGCCATATTAAGGTCTGGCACCTCCGGTTCCAGCCACTTAGTCAGCAGACATGTCTTTGCTACTTGCACTAATATGTGCAAGTGCTGATAATCTAGTTTCTTGATGTGCTGTCTCTGCAGCGTCATCTTTTTCTTGTCCATGCAATAAAAATATTGCTGGGGAAATACGTATTGGTTTCCTATCTAATTGAGTCAATAGGTCCCCTATTTCCTTCCAAAATGTCTGTATCCCTTGGCACGTCCATAACCCATGGTACAGATTTGTTTTGTCCTCGCCACATTTTGGGCAGGCCTTTAACCTATTAGGGAAATTTGGTGATGGTGGGATATCAAAAGCATATATTGCACCATGTGCTATTTTAAAATAGGTTTCACGCCGTTTTTCATTTATAATGGGGCTTTCAAATTTTGCACCCCAGCCTGAAATAATTACCTCATCTGCATCGTCAATACCCAACCATTTGTTCCATTTCCTGAAACCATCTTCTGAATTGTAGATTATGTATTTACCTCTGTTTGCGTAAATTTCAGTAATAGTTTTTCGTCTCGAAATTGTACCTGTCAAAGTCATGCCTACCCCTTTCTTTACGCACATCCTGTAGTCTAGAAGTGCAGAAAGATCTGATCTGCAAATATTGTAAAATCTGGGAACCTGGTATCCCGAATTCCTCTCTGACCTCCTCAAATCTTTTCCATCTATTATCAGTTAATGGAAGAGCTGATTTAACTGAAGTTATTCCCTGTCTCTCCACGTTTTAAACCAATTATGGTCTCTGCCTATCAGGAATTCTTTATCATCCCATATGGGTAGATACTTGGAGATCCTAAAGGGTAGCCCATATCTCTTTCTTAGCTCCTTTCAGGCTGCCACCTGAATGTTTTACTATAGGTGGAGTATTTGCTAATTTTAAGTGAAAAATGCTGGTCAGCTTTTTCCCTGCTAAATTTTCTTCTAAAGCACAATCCGCATAAAAGTTGGTCTGATGAATCCAATCTATGATGTGCCTAGTTAAACATTATTATATTTATATTATTATATTTGCTCCTTAAATTTGGTACATTTAGGCCTACTTCCGATTTGTGTGCTTGTAACTTTGAGAGAGCTATTCTCGCTTTCTTCCCGTTCCAAATAAACTTGTTTACCATTTTATTATACATTTTGACGTCCACATGCCGCAATAAAATTGGAATCGTTTGCAATGGGTATAGCAATCGTGCGAAAGAAATCATCTTAACAAGGTGTATACGCCCCATAAGGGATAGAGGGAGGCCCTGCCAACCCTGGAGTTCTTTGAATTTTTTCAAATATGGGAGGATAATTTAATTTGTAGAGCGAGGAAGACAAGTGTCCTATTTTAATTCCTAAATATTTATTTAATATAATCTTTTGCTATTTTCATCCCTGCTGCTCTAATCACTCCCACTTTTTTTGGAGCCCTTTCCCCTATCCATAACAATTCACACTTCTCACGATTGATGTGATACCCAGAAAATGTACCAAACTGCGTCAGCAACTCCAGAACTTTAGGTAATTGCGTATTTGGTTTACCCGTAAACAAAAGCATATAATCAACGAAAGCAGTTAATTTTATCTCAGTTTCTCCTATTTTGATGTCGTCAAATATTTGGGAATCTTCCAATACTCGCAATAATGGCTCAAGCGTGAGATTGAAAAGCATAGGCGAGAGTGGATAGCCTTGCCTCGTCCCCTTTGGTAAACTAAAGGTATCTGATCAAAAACCTGGGGTATACACCACTGCCCTCGGATTTTCATATATAACCGAAATATAATTACGCATTTCTCCTCTGATTCCAAATTTGTCTAGAACCAACGATAGCCAGGGCCAACGGACACTATCAAAGCCTTTTTCAGTATTTAATACCAACTAGCGCCCAGGCTACCATTGGCCTCCCCTCCAGTGCCCATGTACATCCAGTTACTCCTAAAACCCTTATACTGATATTAATTACGCCGCCCTAATCCTTTACAAAGCCCACCTGTTCCTCACTATTAATTCTGGGATATTCCTGCCGATCTATTGGCCATTAATTAGATATGACTTGATATCTTGATGATAAGTGATATTGTCTGTAAGATTCCACCCTAGTGAGATCCATTCCCCCGGTTTCGTAGTGCTTTTATGAAGGCCAAATTTAGCCTTATCTGGGATACACCCTCTCCTTTAATAAAGTCGAAAATAATCCGCTAAGATTGGTGATACCTGGGACTGTAGGATTTTATAAAATTCCGACGTATATCCATCTGGGCCCGGCGCTTTTCCCGAACCCATTGTTTTTATTGTCTCTCTTTTACTTCCTGCGGGATCACTAGGGCATTCAACTTTTGTCGTTGCTCATCTGATATTTTGGGTAACTTGCATCGTTCTAAAAAGTCTTTACCTAGTTGTGTCATATCCCCTACAGAATCCTGGTACAGATTTCTGTAATATCCCCTAAAAAGGGTGTTGACTTCTTTCAGATCAGTGACCAAACTCCCGTCCCCCTTCTCAGTGATATCAATCCCTTGTTGTCCCTCCCGGGCCTTTGCCAATCTAGCCAGTAATTTGCCTGATTTGTTACCAATTCGAAATAACTCTGCCTCAAATTTTGTTCTGTACAATTTATCCCTCCTTTCTAACCAGATTTCAAACCTCTTTTTTTGCTTCCTGCCATCTTTGCTTATTTATCAATGACGTATCTCTTACAAAGGTGGAATACGTCTCTTAGCAGTCTACTAACATTCCATATTCTTTTTAACTAACTTTTTGTAATGGGAAATGTGACTAATAGATCTTCACCCCTAAGCAAAGCCCTTGGCCGTCTCGCCATAGCAACCGTGGATTATTACTGTGCTCTTTGTTGGCAACATAAAATTCTAGCTGCCCTCCCTGGAACATCTCCTTAAAGGAGTCATCCTCGCTAATTTTGCCGTAAATCGCCATATTATCTCTTGGCCCCTGGGGATTGTGTCGCCTAAATCTAGGCACTATAGGACATGGTCAGATATAATGATGTCCTTGATGTCTATTTCTATAGCTCTGTCTATCAAGTTATTGGAGACCAGGAAATTATCTATTCTCGACCCGGATTGATATACATTTGAAAAAAAAAGTAAACTCCCTACTATCCGTATTCGATAATCTCCATACATCACTAATCCCTGTGTTTTCGACAACATTTTTAAAGCCCATATCATTCGTCAAGTTAAAGCGTAAAGGGTTTCGTTTACGATCCTCCTCTGGTTCAATCACTGCATTTATGTCACCCCCCACAACTATCGTATGTGATTTTTTCAGTAATTATGTGAGACCCTAACTTCCTAAAAAATTCTATTCCGTCCTTGTTTGGACCATATACATTATATATGCATAGATTGCCTGCTGGGCACTCTAAATGCACTTTAAACCGATCTGCCGTCCTCATTCTGATTCCGTAGATAATATGTTGTATGTTAAGGACTTTTTCAATAGAATCAATACTCCATTTTCTATTTTTTGCCGGTGAACCTAGACCCTCCCCCACCCATATTTTCTCATACTGAAGAAGTCGCCCTATGGGACAGGTGCGTCCTTGAGCAAAACCACAAAAATTTCCCAAGTTTCATACTTACCCAGATGTCTAAGGATTAATGAATCTTTGTGGGGGACATTAGACCTTTTACATTCCATGAAATTAATTTCATGTTTTAATAGTATAAATTATCAATAATGTGATGCTTGGAGACTGATAACCATAACCTTTGCCTCCCTCCCCACCTCCATAGCTGAGTTGTGAGTTACAATAATCTCCTGGCATAAATTTAGTAAATGCTTGAACATAAGCTATTGGTTTTAACCTTAATATCAACATTGTGAACAACATTGCCTCCATTAACCACCATCCCATTTCTTACATAGACTTCACTTTTTTCTGATGTGCGACTTATCCCTTAACATCGCAACTTAAGTTGAGAATTATTAGTGAAACCTGTAATGCCCTTAACTCCAAAGTAAGATTATTTCTAGAGACTCAGTCCCCTCAAAATAGAGAGAGACAATAAGCAAGGAAAAAAGAGGTAAAAGAGGCAAGAAGAAAAGGGGAAAAAAAAAAAGAGAGAAGTGGAAAGGGGAGGACGGAGAAAAGCAATATGATTTCACAGAGTCCGGGTAACTGCTTCTCTGTATGTCCTTTGTAAGACGTAGGATGAAAAAATAGACGTCTCACGTTTTTATTTCGCCTTCTCGAGGAGTTTAAGGAAATCGCTGTTCCTTGGGCTGGCCCCTGTAGCAATCCTTTTTAGGCTGCGATTGCCGACGATTAAGATGTTCCGTTTCCACCTCTATTGTGTATCCTCCGATAGTATATAATGAAGTTCAATCTTCACTTGTTTAACTGTGGTGAATAGTCCACTTTGCCGAGTGGTATACACCTAAGTATCTGGATACACCAGCTGCAACTTATAATCTTTTTACCGTAGAGTGCGGACAATCTTGCTAAAGGAACGCCTTTTTCTCGATACTTCCACCGAATGGTCATTAAAGAGGAGTATGTTGAATCCCTCATACTGTAATGTCTTTTGGCGCGGTTTGAAGCTTTTAAAAATGTTCACCATGTCCTTGTAGTCCAAGAATTTGGCTATGACTTGCTTTGGATAATTTGAGCATCCCCCAGCTCCGTTTTGGCTTGACGGTCTTTCTGGGCCTACTCTGTGGGCACTCTCTACTTTGCAGACTGTGTATATATTTAGTGCTGCTGGCAAATCTTTTTCACATATTTGTTTAAGGAGTCCTGCTGGAATTTTTTCCGGTAGCCCTATTATCCGTAGATTATTTCTACGTGAGCGGTTCTCTAGATCTTCAGCTTATTAGTGATTTTCTTATTGGTTTCAGTGAGATCATTTATGCGAGTATGGAGATCGGATATTTCGTCCTCTGTTATGGATAATCTTTGCTCTAACTCTTCCTGTCGTCAACCACTGCCTGAAAGTATTGCATTGTGGCTACTAGTGTTTTGATAGCGTTTATTGTAGCACCGGTAGCATTTTCTTGGCCACTGCATTGGCTAGTTTTTTGTAATCAATTTTTATCTGAGGGGCTTCACTCTCCCGCACTTGACCTTCGTCCTCCTGAGGTACCCATTTCCTCGTATTCAGACTCTGTTTTCCCCGACGCCATTTTGTCCTTTCTAGTAATCGGTGGCATATACACACTTCCTTTCTCACTGGGCCTTAGGAAGAAGTCACTAGAAGGAAAACTATTTCAATCTATTTTTTGCTTTGGAGTCAGCTTCTTATTAGACCACAAAGCTTATGTGGTTGCTGCTTTACTTCCTGCACACTGCAGCTTTTGTTACTGAAATATGATGGTATAGCAGCTATCTGACCAGAGATGGTACTCTTGAGATCCAATGAAATAGGAGCTGGCTGAGATAAACAGGCGCCTATGGGAAAAGTTCCTGTTATGCCCCTGGTGTCTGTCTTTTCTCCTCTCTTCTGCTCTTTGTCCGCCCCTCTCCTCCTCTTCCCCCTTCACCTCCTTTTTTGCTGTCTTATCTGAATGTAGTATAATGTTGTATTGTGTTAGCCATAGAAAGTAGTAGAAGAGTGAAGAAATCAGGCGATACCTTTTAGGGGGCTAACTGTGAGTTATTTGATGGTGTGATTTCGAGAGTACAAGCTCCCTTCTTCAGACATGTTATACAAGAACTGAAAATTTACAGACTTTTTATTACTGACCCCTCCGTCATGCCTCACAAGTTTCCAGATAGTTGATTTCTTGACCTGTTGTAAATGACTGGTCTGCTTATATTGCATTTTGTTATTTTTAAGAATTCTAAGATCCTTTTGAAGTTACATGTCTTTTGTGTATAAAGTATGAAAATTTTCAGTTCTTGTATAACATCATGTCTGAAGAAGGGAGCTAGTACTTTCGAAAGCTCACCATCAAATATACTCAGTTAGCCTCTAAAAGGTATCACCTGATTTCTTCACTCTTCTACTATTATCTGAATGTGTCACTTTTCACACTAATTAGTGTAGATTAGGGCATATACTGTTCCAGTCCCTGGCTTTGGCGTTCTTTTGTGCCTTCCCATGTCTGCCCCCTCCTCCTCTCTCTCCACCGGACTTGCAGGGTTATGCTTTTAGCATAAGCTTTTTCTCTCTCATCTCCCCCCTCTCCTCTGCTTACTTTATGCTGATTTCAGCAGTCCGGGTGATTTACACACTCCCCTGGCTTCTGTAAGGTGAACTGGAGCGTTCAGGTTATTCTGCCCTCTCGCTCTATTACTGCCGGAGCCGAGGGGGGCCGAGTGTCTCCAACTGCTCACATCAGCGCTGGAACCGGAAGTCAGAGTCTGCAGTATTTTCTTCACCCTGCCTTCCAAAAAATAGATTTAAAAGCGAGCAAAAAGCCTTGTCTCCCCCAAAAATATCAATAAAAACATCAAATCATCCCACAAAAAAACAAACCCCTACACATTCCTGTACACACAAAAATAGTCATGGCTCTCAGACTGTGGCAAAGCAAAAACATGTTTTCCTGTTTTGAATAAAAGTTTTTATTGTGTAAAGGGGAAAAAAATGCTAAATGCTAAAAAAAATTGTGAAACACTTGTAAGGTCGATATACTCGCTGCATCCCGGATATATTCCTCAAGGGGTATATTTTCCAATATGCCTTTTCCAATATGCCTTTTTAGAGGTGTTTATTAGGTAGGTGCTCCTCCTATTCTGAGACTTATGGTTAAGCCAAATCACTCACTAGGGCCACATACGGCATATCTCAACTGCAGAATCTGGGGAATCAATATTAAGTTACATTTCCCTGGTCACATCTACTGTGTTCCTGCTAATAATGGATCAAAATTGAAAATCTGCACACAACAAAAAAAAAAGTTAAATTTTGAAATTTCACCTCCACTTTGCTTTTATGTTTTTGAAACTCCTAATGAGTATAATAAAATCCCTAAATTCTGTTTTGAATACTTTAGACGTTGTGGTTTCTTAGATGGAGTCATTTATGAGGGTATCTAACATACAGGCCTTTCAAAATCACGTCAGAACTGTACAGGTCTTTAAAAGTATCAATGTTGCAAATTTTCTTCAAAATGTGAAAATTACTACTAAATTTCAAAGCCCCCTAATGTCATAAAAAAAAAAAAAATCCACTGGTTGTAATGTAATTATTTGTGTAAACATTGTAGACTTTCCCTGGCACTGCTGGTCTCTGCTCAGACCCCCTCCCCATCCCCCCCCCCACCCCCGTGACTCAGCATGCTGAGTTAATTTTGTCTCCTGATCAGATAACAGGTAAGGAACTGACTTCTTGGCAAAACCCCTTTAAAGTTCTTCTAGGTGCAAGACTTCTTGGTTTGTCCCTGACTTATCTGTGAGCTTTGAAAGCAGCAGTATTAATGGTTCTTTTTTCTGGCTATGGCTAGGAGGTGTGTTATTAGACCTTACCTGACAAGTGTGAAGAAAACTCCCTCCCCATAAAAAAAGAAAAAAAAAAAAGTTTACCCTATTTTCCATTCATGTACTCCCAGACTCCAGCCCTCACGCCCCACCAACAGGTCATGTTTTCAAGATATCCCACAGAATGCACTGATAATAATTAAGTCACATGTGCAGCATAATTAAATCACTTGTGCCCTGCTAAGGAAAGACAGAAAACATGACCTGTTGGTGGGGCGTGAGGACTGGAGTTTGGGAACCCCTGATGTACTATATCTGGCCTAGTTTAATCCTACTTATCTCTGTGGAGAGAACAATAGAGCAATAACTAATCATTATCTGTTATTTTTAATTAGACTATATAGAGATAAAGAACAACTGAAGATTAGAAAGTTTTCTATCACCGTTAGAGAAGGACAATATTTTGTATGTAAACTTGAATTGGCAAAATTTTTTACCAAAAGTATATAGTTTTAAAGGAACACTGTCTTTTTTTTTTAAGGGCAGATGAGCAGTTGTTACTGAATGAGTAACTGGTGTTTTTCAAATGGCTAAATGATTTTAGCTCACAGTCATTACACCAAGAGGGATGCGCCGCCTCAAATTTAATTTAGTCAGGCGTTGTCCAAAATGGTTTTAGGTATTTACAGCTCGTGTGAAAGTGCTAAAAGCAGCAGCTCAGCAACAAAATAACATAACTCCGTGTTTTGTCTTAGATGTTATTAAATGGACAGATGGATTTTATTTACTTTGAATAGATAAAGCTCTGTGTGCTTCTGTATTCCTCTTTAATTTGATGGGATAAAGTTTCATGCCATAAAAATAATAATAATAAAAATTATGAGTCCTGCGATGGGTGATGTTAGAAGTCAATGGACTCCAACTTGCCCTTGTGCGTTTGTCCCCCCACAGAGTTTTGGGGCTTCAGTTATAATCTGAAGCCAAGATAAAGGTGTAAACATATCTTCACGTTTGTTTGACACATGATCTCATAAAATCTTGGGTTATTTTTAGTTACGAAAATCCAAAAAAAGCCCACACCTCCTAACACATAACTTTTAATAAGGAATATAAAATACGTAACAAATAGACTCACGCTGATAGTGACTCAATCCCAATACAATAGACAGGTATACACAAAAAACTCAATATACATTGGAAATGCAGACGTATACCATATTATGTCCCTTTGACTAAACCACCATAAACAGGCCCTCAACGGGATATTCGCCCTGAAAAATGGCAGTCCCACACAACTAGGAACCCCTAAATAACTCTCCCTAAACACAATTGTGTGTGTATAGGGACAAAGCTGGTTTTTCTACTTCATGGTCAAGTGTTAAACAAATCGTAAAGAGTAAAAAATCTTTTGGTCAATATATACCACCTCAGTCATAGTTGGCATATAACATAACATATCACTGTGAGAAGTCAGCCTTATACACTAGGATTATACACAATCGGTAGGCTATATACAGCCAAGAATAGAAACCTTACTTTACTGGAAGTGCCTAGATAGAATACATGTTGAAAAGAATTTTTGAAAAAAATCACGCCCCAGACACTTTTCCTCCCCGGCTGTAGATTCATCAGATTGGAATGCCTAATGGTGGTGGTCATAAAAGGATGGTGTATCCTGATGGGAGAGAGATGTGGGAGCAAGTATGCTCCCTTCTTCGCTGTATATAACCTACCAATTGTGTATAATCCTGGTGTATAAATCTGACTTCTCACAGTGATATGTTTTGTTTTTTTTTTGTGTTTTTTTTTTAAACACATTTTATTTGGTTTTTCAAGTTAGAGAGTAACACTTGATACATTAACAACAATCTAAAGGTTGGTTAATATAGAATCCTACAAATCAACCAGTGAAGTGGACATTTAAGAAGTAGGCAGGACAAAACAGCCAGGTAATCCACAAGGGGAGGAAGAAATCGACTGAAGGAGGGTCCATAATAGGTGAGCGCACCAGTTCAAGAATGGCTAGGATAAGTTTTAGATCATTTTCCAGCATATCGAAACATCACCAATGTTTAATGATGGAGATGCGGCGTCGCATACTCCAGTCCAAATATCAAACCAGTTTTTCATGTTAACAACTTAAAACAGAAATTCTAACACAGAAAACTAAAGAAGATCAACACACCAACAAAGGTGGAGGAGTTCCAGCTCGTCTAATTCCCTGTAGGCGGACAGAGTCCTGCAGCAAGCAAGCGAGATACCAGGATAGGTTTGAGTCTAATTCTTAGTCGTAACCATAACCATAATCAAGGGTGTCTTATGTGCAAAGCGCAAACGAAGGGGCCAGTTCGGGGACAACCTCAGAAGGAAGGGGCTGCGTCTCCCTTGTGTCCAGTGTCCTGAGCGGACCCAGTGTACCCGCCAGCGCCTCTCTCAAATATCACCCCGTGAGACAGAATGGTCTCATCAGTTTAATAATCTGGGTAAGTGTACTGGGCGATTCTGAAGGTGTTCCCTTTTTTAAAGACACCCTTGATTCTCAATCCCTTTCGTCTCTCGGTTTCAATTTTATCCGCTATTAAGTACTTTTTCATATTATCTATTATTCGGGTCACTGAAGGAATTATTGGTTTTAACCAGTATAAGAGAAGGCAGTGCTTGCCGATCAGGATCACGATATGGATGGTGCTTTCCAGAGACCTAGTGTCATGGGAGAGGGCCTCTTGAAGAGTTCCTTGAGGTGTTGCCTCCTCTGGGGGTCTGGTGAAGTGAAAGATCAACAGCTTATAGCATTTGGGCAATCTGATTTTCCAGTGCTCCCATATATATTCATTGAATGAATCCCAAAAGCTTTGGGTTTGAGGGCAAGACCACAGACCATGCCACATGTCCGTGGAGGGAGTATTACATTTGGGACAAGCCTGGAGTCTGTCCGGATGTTTCTGGGGAAAAGGGCAGGTCAAAACCATAAAAGGCGTTGTGAACTATTTTCAGCTGAGTTTCTCTCCAGAGTTCGTATATCACTGCCTTGCGCAGTCTACTTAGGCCCCTCAGTATCCCTTACGAGAACCGGGAGTCCTCAAAACGGCGTTCCCACTTCCGTAATGGATTTGGTGAACCAGATGATAGATCCCAACCCCTCATGACCGTATAAATGGCCGAGAGCTTGAAGTTAGATCTGTGGCACTCCATCAGAGAGTCAAATCCATTTAGTCCACATTCTGACTTTTTTGAGTCTCGCGTTGCAGAAGGACAAGATCTGTAAGTCTGGGAAGACATGTACAGGGGGGAAGGGAGAATTTATTTCTCAGCTCCGTAGGAGAGAGCCATCTTTTGTCGTCTATATGCATCAACTGCCCAGCATGACAGATTCCCCCTCTCCCTCCACAATCCGAACATGGGGTTTTCTCTACCCTTAGGGAACTCTGGGTGGTCCCACATAGGCATCCTCCTTGAAAGGAGAAAAGTGAGACCTAACATTTTGCAAATATGTTTCCATGTCACCACCGTATCACGGAAGAGACCCGGGGTCTTGAGCCGGTGGGGGGTGGGGAGGAGGGGTGGGGGGGTGTGACAGTCGCGCATGAAGGAGAGCATGGGGATGCCAGGAACTCATCAAATCTCTCTCGAGCTCAAAGTTGGAATAGTAGCTGGTCTCTCCTAACCAGTAGTATCTTATATTTGGCAAGTTCAGGCCCCCCTGCGCCACTGGGAGCATCAACTTTTGAAGCGCTATCATGGCCTCTTACCCGCCCAAATAAATCGTGAGAAAGAAGCATATATCCTCCTGACATCCGTGTGCTGTAAGGAGCAGAGGGGAGGGTCGGAAGGTGGTACAACAGTTTGGGAAAGCAAACCATTTTAATGGTGTGACACCTACCCGCCAGGGAGAGGGGGAGACCATGCCATCTACGTAAACTGTCGGCGAGTTGATTAATTAATGGCGGGAAATTTAGACTGTATAACGTCTCTGGGACTCTGCCTATTTTAATTCCCAGGTACGTAATGAATTTGTCGGCTGGAGTAATGTCCAGTCCAAGACTATCCCAGACACGCCTTGGGAGGGGAGAGCAGAGCTCCAACAGTTCACTCTTCGCAGGATTGGCTTTATAACCTGAAAAGACACCGAACCTCCCCAAGAAGGAGAACACTCCTTGCAAGTGATCAAACGGCCTCTGCAGAAACAGCAAGTCATCTGCGAATAAGGCCATTTTGACCTTGCGCTTGCCCACTCTGACACTCTCAAAGAGTGCCGAGTCCTCCAGGTAGTGAGCCAAGGGCTCCAACGCTATATCAAAGAGGAGGGGGGAAAGGGGACAGCCTTGACGTGTACCTTTGGCTAAAGGGAAAGCCCGGGACAGAAAATCTGGCGTGTGTACTTGCACCGTCGGGTCAGAATAAACCCCAGAAAGAAAAGTTCTAAAGTTTCCCCCAAATTCCATCCGGTCCAATGCTGACCACAGCCACCCCCACCAGACATTGTCAAATGCTTTCTCAGCGTCGATAGCCAGTAAGACAGGGTGTCCAGTGGGGGGTGTCTCACCCTTCAAACTTTCCAAGACAGCAAGCACTTTTCTGAGATTGCCAATCACTGCTCGCCCCTTAATGAAGCCCTTTTGGGAGAGTTCGATGAGGGAGGGCAGAAAATCCGCTATTCTATCGGCAATGATCTTAGAGGTTTTTGGTCTACGTCTATTAGAGAGATTGGTCTATATGAGGCGGGGAGGGAAGGATCCTTCCCTTTCTTAGGAATAACTTTAATAAATGCGTTTCTGGACTCCGGACTAATGCGTCCGTTCTTCCAGATGTCATTGAAGTAATATCTGGGTGAGGGGCTCCGCCAGGGACTTATAAAAGTCTCCAGTGAACCTGTCAGGTCCCGGGGCCTTGCTTGGCGTCGGTTGTTTGATAGCCGCCTGAATCTCCTGGTCCGAAATGTCAGCATTCAGAGACTCCAGTTGATCTGGATTTAACTTAGGAATTGACACGGAGTCCAGAAAACGCCTACCCTCAGCCTCTATCTCGGGATCAGTTGTTGCAGAATATAACTGTTCATAGAAAATTTTAAACGAGTCATTGATCTTATAGGGGTCGGAGGTCACCTGGCCTTGGGGGGTCCGGAGGAACAATATGTGCGCCGGCCGGTAGGCGCCCTTTAGGAGCCTAGAGACCACTCTTCCTGCCTTATTCCCATATCTAAACATGGTGGATGTCAGATAGGATCGTTGAACCTCCTCCCGTCTGTTTAGCCATAGTTCGAAGTCCCGTCTCGCTGCTTCCCAGTCACGCCTGGATTCAGTCGTTTCAGACTGCAAGAAGTTTCGGTAAGCAGTGCTCACCCTTTCTGAAGCCATTCCTTACTCCCTCTCAAGCTTGCGTTTGTAAGAGGTCATATATGCAATAATACGACCTCGGAGGACCGACTTGGCCGTGGCCCAGTAAAGTGAAATATCCTCTGTATGTTCTGCGTTGGTCGCCGAGAATTGTAGCCACCAGCCTTGTAACATTTCAGCAAACGCATCCGTTTTGAGGAGATAGGATGGGAATCTCCAAATGAAATCGGAGCCTTTGGGGTAAGTATCCGCTATTTCCACGAGGACTGGGGAATGGTATGAAATGACCAGTTCCAAGATCTCAGTGGAGATCGTTCTCCTGCCTAGACTGTTAGAGGTTAGTATATGGTCCAGCCTAGACCAAGATTCGCGTGCATGGGATTAGAAGGAATATTCCCTACTATCGGGATGGAGATTTCTCCAAACATCTGACAGACCTGTAGACTCTAAGAATGTCCGGAGAGTGCCCCCTCTGGAGCTAGTGGTGGCGGTCAGGATCTTAGGCATGCCTGGTGCCTTTTTCCTATCCAACATGTCATCTAGCACCACATTCATATCAGCCTCCCCAGCACCACAGGGCAGGAGCCACCAGCCCGCACCCGAAAAGCAAGGTCAGCGAAAAGGGGTCACTATGCGTGATGGGGGCATAGACGTTGTACAAACTAAGCTGTGATCCGTTATAATTTATCACCAAGTGAAACATCCTGCCTGCCCCATCTGATTCATGAGAAACTAGGGAGAATGGGAAATTTTTGTGGATGAGTGTCAGGACACCAGCCTTACCCTCTACCGCCGGCGAGCCATATACATGGCCCACCCATCCATGCGAGAAAAGTCCTCCCTTTTCAGATGGGTCTCCTGAAGAAAGACTATGTTGGGACGGAGTTTTTTAAGATGACGTATTATTTTCACTTGCTTGTTAGGGGGAGCGAAGCCCTTTGATGTTCCAAGAGCTCATTCTCATGGAGGGTAGTAGAAAGGGGCAACCAAACAGGGAGCCCCCTGTAAATGGGGGTCCTTTGGTAGAGGGAGTATGGCCAGGGGCTTCGGGTTAGACAGGGGGGACTTCACCAAAATACAAACATTTGAACCACAACGAGCAAAACAGATCAGCATATACATAAAAAGAAAAATTAGCAGAGCGAAAGCTTCCAAAGCATGCTAGCTCTCTATTTGCGTTAGGGACTTCAGTTTTTCTGTCATGGGGAGGCAAAGAAATGTGCACTTCCCAATGCCAGCTGCTCCCGCACCAGAAGAAGGTGCAGAAGGGAGAAACGCTTCCCTAAATCCCAATATTAAGGTGAAAATGTAGTATTGTACGAGAGGGGGGTAAGCAAAATAAATTGACAATAGTAAGACTTTCTCTAGAATGAGCAGCCATAAGGGCCACCAGACAAACATAAATCAAGATTCATTCCAGCCATTTCAGTCAGGTTAGCTACTCGGAGATTACTAAAAGGTCCGAGGCCCGACCCCGACCCCAAAAAAATGACAGGATCAATCAAGAAGATGTCAAGGGAGAAATAAAGCAAAAGAGAAATAGAGAGAAAATAGAGACCCTGGGATCTCGACAGTCATGGGTTGGCCGTGTTACTCACGACCTCCAAACCAACGGGAGTGCAGTCCTAAAGAGTCCGGACACCTCTCAAATGGAGTCGGCTGCAGGCGAATCTGGGAGATGATGCCGGCCTGGGGAGCGTTGGTCGTCAGGTGAATTGGAGGCCCGAAGAGTGGTGGTGGAGACAGTAGGGAGATGAGGATTCCCAGCAGGAGATGGCAGCAGGTTCGGCGGTCCAGAGTCCAGTGTTTCCTGTAAAAGTCCTCCGCGTCCTTGGGAGACGTAAAGAGTTTGGGTCCAATATTCAGGAAATTAACCTTCAAGGTAGCAGGGTACAGGAGTTGAAAGCGGATCTCCTTGTGGAAAAGGGAGGTGCAGATTTTACTAAGTCCTCAAAGAGAAGAACCCTTTGGCCCCGAAGGAGCAGGTTGGAGCCTAATCTTCTGTAGGCCCAGAGAATGTCCTGTTTGTCGCTGTAGTCTAGATATTTCGCCATCACTGTACGAGGTCTCCTTTTCTGGCGGTCGTTAGGTGAAGCTCTACCTGCAGCGTCCGGGCCAATACGGTGAGCCCTATCCACTCTGCAATTTCTGGTCAGACCCAGAAGCCGAGGGAGCTCCGCTTGGAAGAGATCATGGAGTTCACGAGGTTTAATTGATTCAGGGAGACCGACCAACTGCATATTGCTCCGCTTGGAGCGGTTCTCAAGGTCTTCCATTCGTTCACAGAGAGCAGAATAAGATTTCTCTGAACGCAGGAGCCTGTTTTGCAGGGACTCATTTTCTGACTCCAGCTGCTGGACTCGGTGTTCCACTTCATCCAGGCGGGTCTCATGATCCTGGAGGTCCTGATGGATTTTGTTCAGGGAAGCCTGCAGAGTGGTCTCCAGCGTTGCCTGGAGGTCTGGGGCAATGTGCCTGGCTACCTCCAGCGCGAGGGCTTTGTAGTCAATGCCATGGCAGCTGCTTCCCCAGCAGTCAGCGATGGGGACGCATCCCAGGGGTCCGCGAGGCTCTCGCTGCGATCTGGTGCCTGTGTGCGGCGGACCGCCATTTTAACTTCCCCCACGTGGTGTGAGAGGCGGCAGGGACGGCGGGTCTTTGTGTCTGCTGCGGAGCAGATACCGCTCCATAAACCTACTGCCCGGCTATGTTATGTTGTCCCCCTCGGGTTCCAGGAGGGGGTATGCGCTGTCGAGACGGCTAAATGCTGATTTTAGGTGCGGGGCAGCGGAGAGCTCCTACTCCTCGCCAGCGCCGGAACCGGAAGTCCAGTGATGTTATACGCTATAATTATTGTTGAGGTGGCATATATTGACCAAAATGTTTTTTACTCTTTCCTGTTTAACACTTGAAGTTCAGTATGTTAAGAAGTGTTCAGTAAATCTGTTTGGATGACATCTGTCTGTCTGTATGTATGTAGGTACTAAGGGCAACATGTATGAATCCTGGCGCTGACAGGTCAGTTCTAAATAGCTTCAAGGTGGTGTAGAATGCACCAGAATGTATGAACCTGTTCTTCTGCAGTTTATACATACAGGCGCATTGTAGTGCCAATACGACAAGTCTGGCTCAGGCAGACCACCTTTAACTTGGTCTGGCTGTTCTTACTGTTCTACGCCTAGGGTTGGCCGCAAAGAATCATAACTGTGTCTACTTCTAAGAATATGGTGCAACATGCCCCCAGAATGCCCAAATCTTTTGGTGCACTAAAAAGTGCACACAAAGGCACTTATCGTGCCAAAGTGTGGCGTGCACCTGTTCATACATTCTTATTGGCTCAAAGTACACCAGAAAACTGGCGCAGCTTCATTCATACATGTCGCCCTAAATGTGTATACATAGAACTTTGGCAACTAACCCCAAAGAAGTGTGTGTTAACTCCAGTTATTTACTGTAAGAAATCTAACAGCTTTTTGCTTTCATTGCCACATCTATAAGAACAGAAAACCTTTATTAGAATTGTTCTTCACCTGCGTTTAGTCGCCGCGCACAATGACATTTTTGTGAACAAAAACAATATGTCCCGGGTGAGCTCCAGGACTTTTTAATATATAATTAGTCACAGTTTTTCTGCCATAACCTGGACTCATGTACTCAGCTACTCCATCATAAAACTTCCACTCCTGATTGCTAATGTTGCAGAAACACACAAAATGAGAAGCTTACAGACCACATGATAGATTCAGTAGCATGCCCCTTATGTAAGTACTCAGGCTGCAGCACTGAGGGTGTTGGTTGGTCCCAAATCTGATTATATGAGGAGAGGAGTACAAAAGAAAGATATGTGATTAAATGGTGTGTGGGATAGTAGAGAAGTCAATATGTTATTATCTGAGGGTAGCTGAGTCAGGCTGTGTCTACACAGCAAAGTGTAAAATACCGGTCGGGTTGTAATTAAAATACAACCAGTATTTTACAGTCGTTTTTCTTTTTTATGACCCGTGTTTTTTGTCCCTCAGATTTTGGGCACCCCCTGCAATAGAACAATACTATAATAGTTTTCTTTAAACATGCTTTTATTCAAGGGTAATGCATGAGCTAGTTTTAGAGGTATAAAAAGTACTTATGATACAAAGCAGCGTCAGTACAATTAAAAAAACAGTAAAGCTTGCAACCACAAGCAGAAGAACTAAAAAAGAGAATCAAACTCGGCAGTACAGAAATCACTTCTTATTATGCAATGTAGCAATCAATCAAACAAAACCACATCAAGAGCAGAAGGGAAGAATAAGTTTAAACCCTTGAGGACCCGGCTTTTTTTTTTTTTTTTTTTTTTTTTTGGTGACACGTTCGTTTTTCCCTCCTCGCCTTCTGAAAGCCATAACTTTTTTATTTTTACACCTACATAGACACATGAGGGCTTTTATTTTGCGGGACAAGATGTGCTTTCTAATGGTGTTATTCATTATACTATACAATATACTGGGAAACCGCAAAAAAATTCCAAGTGGGACAAATTGTGAAAAAAATGTATTTTCGCCATTTTGCGGGGGTTTTGCCTTAACAGCGTTCAATCTTCGGTCAATACAATGTGTTATCTGTATTCTACAGGTTGATACGCATCCGGAAATACCAAACATGTAGGGTTTCCGTTATGTTTTGGTACCATAAAAAAAATTTCAAAATTTTCTATTTTTGAAATTTGCGCCACGGCACCATTTTGTGCGACCAATAACTTTTTTGTACTAACACCTACGGACGTCAGTGAGAGGGCATTTTTTTGTGGGCTGAAGTGTACTTTTTATCGCTAGCAGTTTGGAATGCATGCGACTTTTTTGATCATTTTTGTTCCATTTTTTGAGTGACGTAAAATGACCAAAAAACCGCAATTTTGGCGTTTGGAATTTTTTCTTCTTCTACGATGTTCAGCGTACGGGATAAATGATGTTATATTTTTATAGATCGGACTTTTTCGGACGCGGCGATACCAAATATGTGTAACTTTTTAATTTTAATGATTTTATTTGTAAAATGGGGGAAGGGTGGTGATTTAAACGTTTTAATACTTTTTTTTATTTTTTTTTACTGTAACATTTAGTCTCCCTATGGTGCTTGACCACTAAGGGGCGCGATTGTTAATACAGCCTAATGCATTGCATAGCCAATGCATTATGGTGTACAAAGATGGCGGTTTCCCCACTTCCTGTCTACGGATGGAAGTGGGGCAAACCGGCGAATGTAAGTGACTGCATTCAGTCAGACGCCGTGGCCATCTTTGCCGCGGTGTCTGACGGGTTAAACAGCGCCAGCGGGCGGAGCCACCCGCCGCCGCTGTTACTGCCGGGTGTTAGCGGCGATCAGCAGAGAACACCCGGCAGCTGTGAGGGGGGGGGGGGAGGGTCGCGGCGCAACCCCCCTGCAAAGCCCCTTAGCGGCCCTGGGACGTACTCATATGCCCAGGGACGTTAAGGGGTTAAAGAAAGTCATTTGAGCAGAATTTGGACGAGAGCCAGGGTTCCCAAAACGACCTTCTTTTTGGACAGACATGCGGGGGGACTGTAAGTTTTAGCTCACAGTGAAAGTTTAAGTTAACTCTATTGATTATTTCAGAGAGTGATGGGGTTTGGGAGTATTTTCAGGCCGTCGCAATAGCTAAACGTACAGAGATTAGAACATGGAAAAAAACAGTCCTCAGTGATATAGGAATTGCAGAAAGGCCGATATCTAACACTGCAAGTTCTGGGGTAGGTTTACAATGAAAACCGGTAATCTTGGAAACAAAGCGGAACACAGTCTTCCATAAACGTTTAATATATGGGCATCCCCACCAAGCATGGAGTAAGGTACCCGGTTGACCACAATTTTTCCAACATAACCCAGAAGTTCCAGTATGCATATGGGCCAGGCACGTGGGCGGTAGGTACCAGCGAAGATGTATCTTACGCATTACTTCAGTATGATTACGGCACCTAGAGAGCTGTATAGAAGCCTTATGAGCCTCATTCCATTGATCAAGGGAAAATTGTTTAGCTGATTCTTTTTTCCCATTTGAGCATATAGGATGATTTATTGTCACTTTGATCGTCAGTGATCATGTGATATAGCAAAGACAGGCCTTTTTCAAAGCCCTTCTTTTTAAAGATGAAATTGTGAGAATTAGAGGGAGCAAACTATAATAGTTTTCTGGTGGATTATAAAACATGTTCTAATTTTTTTGGTCAGATTTGAAGTCTGACCTCAAAATATCCGAACTGTGTAGACAATGGCTCGGATTTTCTATTGGGATGGTTTATAGTTGGATTTTTTTGGGATTCTAAATATTGAATCTGCTTTTAAATTCAACTGTAAACAAGTCCTGTGGAGACATATCTTAAGGAACAAATAAATGATGTTGCAGATTTTCTGCATGGCTTCTATTCTGTAGGATATCAAAAGCATGTTAGAATAGCACCAATCTAGATGATGGTGGATTTTAGATCTGCTGAGGATTCACTGTGGATTTAATTTTCCACATTGGCTTTAATGGGGAAGTCAAAATAGTCACTGTTACAGATTTCGCAGTGGATGTTTTTTTATTTTATTTTTAAAACATCAAACTCTGCAGCAGAAAAACCTCAGTAAATCCAAGCAAAATCTGTCCAAATTAGGTTAACACCTTTTGCTGTGTATTTCAGGGCAGAAGTAATGCAGATTTTCTGCAGATGACAATCTACAGCATTTCCATCCAATCCCATGACTTCAGGTATATTTACACGGGGCAGAAATGCTGCCTATTTTCTTTACCAATTTATCATGTGGAAAATCGAGTATTATGGTTCACAATGGGTTTGGATGAAGAATTCAATGAATACATGTTACATTGATGTAAATGGGGAATCTGAAAGTCCGTGCACAAGTTTACTGAGAACAATTAAAAACCCAGGTCTCAATACAAAAAAAGTGACACACGGGGCCACATGTATGAAAACTGTCTAGATCTAAAACTCACTTTGTTGCCCATAGCAACCAATCAGCGCCCCTTTAATTTTTCCAGCACACTATAAGAAATGAAAGGGGAGCTCTGATTGCTTGCTATAGGCAACAAAGTGAGTTTTAGACGTAGACTGTTTTCATACATGTGGCCCATAATTTCTTTCATACATAATCTGCTTGAATTGTGTATCACACAGATGAGATGTGGATTAGCCCCTTTTGATCATCAAAAAAGCACGGAAATCCGCTGCTATAATGTATAGCTCAAAACGAAAATATGGACAGAAATGCGTTGATTTTAGTAGCATTTAGTAGCGGCCTCCCTCAGCAGCATGGGACAATTTAGCTTCTGCTGGTCTGGTTTATTCTCCAGTAACACCATGTGGCAGCTGGGAAGCATGCTGCCAGTAGGAGACCAGTGGCCTCCCCACCCAACTACTGCGATGCCCAGAGCCACCTCACCAGAACTCCAACCTTGTTCCGTGTAGTCACTGTGTTCCTGCTGGAGGACTCCAGTTCCAGGGGTGATACCCCTGCACAGGTAACAGGTACTCAGACCACATCCCAGCATATACAGGGAGCCATCTTGGACATATGTCAGTCTCCAGTCCATACAGCCGTCATTTCTGTTTCTAGGGACATTCCTCATTCTCCAAATGGGAATATGGGCACGGTCTCTACAACATATCCTCCTATTGGGACACTCCATTCAATCAGTGTTGAGAACCATACCCTCCAAGTTCAGGCCTCACTGGTACCAGTGGTAGACCCTGTACTCCTCCCAGGGTCTCCACTCGCAAATCTACCACAGGCAACTACATCTCCAACAACCATTAATCCCTTGTTTATGTTACAAGATGTGGGGTCTCTATATCAGCCTAATGGAGACACTAAATCAACAATATTCTCGATAAAGCCCTGATGGGAGAGGATACGATTTGCAACTACATAGTCCTGTTATACACAATCGACCTGCACGTTCAGAAGTTCAATGCTTTGTTCCGGCAACCAAGGGGCCAAGCTCGTGCTGCAGCCTGGACCATACCCCCACATATTTTTAACCAAAGTTACCATCTCAGTCAGAACCCACCTCAAATGTTCTCTCTTGGACGACCGGCTGCTTCACCAGTGAACGATCCATCTGCATTAGAGGGTAACAAACACGTTACACTAGACTCTTCCAACCAGAAATTACATTTTTACCATAGCTAAGCAACTTATACAAGAGTGCAAACAGGAGTTTGTTGTCTTCTGCACAGAGCTAGCTAATCTCTCTATGAAAGTAGATAACCTAAATCAACATCGGCATTCATTGTCCGCCATTCTTTCCTCACTGCAAGGGGTAGTGAACCAACACTGCAATTATCTGCTCTCCAGCAACATCGAGATGATGTGGAGAACAGAAACAGGAGAATAAGAGGACTTCCTGAAACCGTTCCTTCTACTGAGCTATTTCTTCAGTGAGGTACTTTGTCGACCCTCTGACACACGCCTTGAGCCTCGGGGGCCTCCCCGCCAAAACACGGAATACCCTAGATATGTAATTTGACATATCCATTTATATTCACTTAAAGATGAAATTCTGTTGAAAGCCAGGAGGCAACACTCCACCATACAAAAGAACTCCCCCCATCCCTATGCTTCCTGACCTTTCACGGCACCCTCTAGGCCAGAGGGCAATGCTGAAACCCATCTTGGACACCCTAAGAGAAAGGAACATTAATTTTTAGATTGGGGCTACCTTTTTGCCCTCACAGTTCATTTTGGGGATCATACACATACCTTGAAGTCTCTAGAGGACTTGCAAGCCTTCTTACATGCTCTACAACTAGAGAACATTGCTCTACCTATTTTTATGGGGTCTTAGGAAGTATGGCCCACAAGGTGTAAACAGTCTCCTGCCTAAGAGGCTGCGTCCTGAAAGCTTTCGCTCTCAAAAGTGTCTAACAACGAATAGAGGGGTTGATCTTAACTCTGACCTGAAGGGTCCAGTTACCTGAATATCTATATCACTGAAAATAGTTTAGTTTGCCTGATCTTTCTCTTTGTAGGCCGATTTTACGGTTAGGCTTTTTAGTCTATTGATCTAAGTTAAGTCAGTTATCATCAATTAATTCTTTCCCATTTTACACGTTGTTCTTAAATTCTTATTCGTTGTAGTGAAGTATATATACCTCAGGCGTTCCACTTGATTATGCTGGTTTCTCACCTACCCCAAATAGGCATGAGACCCCTCCTGGGCCATAGTAGTGCCTGGCATCTTTATTATAATTTCTGTTTTACTTTTGTCACCTTGTCTTTCGCTTCTTCCCTTGTGTTTCTCTCCTTTGTCTGTTCCTGTAAGTTCTTCTTCCTATGCTGCTGAGGCTTTTGGTTCTTGCGGTTGACTCTCCTTTCCTGTTATCGGGCTCACCCTCCATTTAAATTCCCAATGTGAGCCCTTAATGTAGCTTCTCTGAGTGCAAAGGGCCTTAATTCTCCAATGAAGAGGTCCTAAATCTTACTCGACCACCAAAAAAAATCCATATTATTATTTGTTTTAGGAAACCCAATTTAAAGCCGACCAGGTTTCTAAACTGGTATTGCATTAATAATCACCTTACTAGTAGGCTCATAATCTTCTCTTAACTTTATCCGTCAAAGGCCACATTTTTACGATTATTAATACTTACCAAGGTTTCTACATGAGGCACTATTCGCACACCGCATCCAAAACGGAATAGAAAAAACGTAGAGTGGGCCACAGAGACGGCCCATCACATCTGGTATCTCGGCGAACTCTGAGACGACCGAAGAAGAGGACAATATACAAGTCTGTCAAGTCGGCTAAAATCATGTCCAGTGCTCTGCTTTCCATGCTCTCAAAAAGGTCTGTCGTTTTCTCCTTCTATGCATTTTGATCTCTATTTAACTTTGCTGGATGTAAATAAATTTGCTCGAGATATTACTAAGACACTTTGAGGGCAGGGAGGCAGCATCACATGTCTACCGATTACACGGACCCATCCAGCGCTGCCAAGTACCGACCAGTCTAACCTGCCCATCATCTTTTTTTTTTTTTTTTTTTTTTTTTTTTTTTTTTTTATAAAGCTTTATTTATAAACATTTTTGAACTTTTTTTGTTTCAAGAAAGATTAACACATCACATCACATTGATACATTCTTTCACAGAAGCATTATAGGTAATACAGAAATCACATATATCAATCCGCTCATCTTATAAACAGTTCTTCATTTAAGCTATTCCTATTTCCGTAGGTATTAATTTACCAGAAGTAACTTTATTAGACATTATCACAAGGACAGGATGGGCTCCTGGAATATGAAATTATCGGAAACACTCCATTGTATTTCTTGTAAAGCTAACGAATAGTGTTGAGCGATTACGTTGGCTATCGACATCGATCGATAGTCGGCCACCATCGATAAGTTTTTCGATAGTCGAACATCTCCGATGACCATTAAAGTCTATGGAGATCAACAACACCTTCCTTCTAACATACCCAAACAGGCGGAGAAGCTGGAAATTTAACAGCCACAACCAGTCCAATGGATACCTGCTAACATCTTAAGGCACAACATTTAGGCTATAAAAGCCACAGAAAAAAAAGTCATCACCATTCACTATCCCTGTCTTTACCCAGCATGACCCTTAAACCTGCATCACGCCCCACAAATTTAAAAAGTCCAGAAAGCAGTATGAAAATGAACCCTCATTTTACTTGAACATGGACAAAGAATATCCATGTCCTGGAACGCAGCATTGAGCCCCAAACCGTGCAATGACCCCCACATTTAAAAATGTGCCCGAAAAAAGAGGTCTTTCAACCACCATTTTAGTTTCACTGAAGATGACTATACCTGTCCTGGCCACAGCCATGACCCAGGGCCGGAGTTACAGTGGGTGCGTGAAAGCCCCAGCCCTGCGATCGTCATCTATTAGCGACACGCAGGTTAAGAAATGCCCAGATGACGGCATCAACGAAACCTGTCTAGGCAGAAGTGCAGAGTGCGGAAGTGTGAGAACTCCCGCCTTCCTCAGTACACAGTCTATACTGGGTATCGCTTGCCCCACCTAATTGAGTGTGGACCAATTGAGCTTCACTGGAAATACTGTGGGTTTTTAACCTCCTGTTACAACCCATGTAGCCCTTTATCATGGGCGCAGTCGATTTTTCTCATTTTACTCCCAACGATGCTGGAGGAAATGTCTCTGTATTTGTTCTCTGTCCCGTGCTTCCATACTCCATGTCCTCTTAATAAACCTAGCGATTCTGGGGGTCAAGTTTTCCCTGTACCTCCCTTGTACAACTTCAGAGAAAGTTTTATTTACGCCGCTAATTTGTACATGCAAGTTTTTTAGTACTTTAATTCCTAGAAAACACAATATTTTACGAAATCGGAATGTAACCCACCATGTCTTTTTTTCTCTTTTTTAATTGTATTAAATGGGTTGTCTCAATAAAGGGATTGATAGCTATGTTAAAGATCTTGCAAAAACACCTTTGGGATTGTTCCCAAAATGCCCCCTTAAACATACCCGAGCCACTTTGGGGCAAATTTTGAAGACAAATTCTGTAGAAACAAATTTTTTAAATAGGCCTGTATATAGCTCATGTCACAGCAAAATGCCCCCCAAAAATTTCCCAACCCTACCCATGACCACTTTGACAATTGTTTAAGAACAAAAGTCTGTTAGAAACAACATTTTTTAGAAAAGGAACCTGTAGTTATGCTGCATTTTCAAAGCAAACATGCCCCCAAAATTAAAAGACCATTCTGAGCCACTTTTGACAATTGTGAAGAGAAATGTCTATTAGAAACAACATTTTTTTAGAATAGGACCTGTTATTGCTGCATTCAAAGCACATGACCCAAAAAATTATAAAATGACTTCTCACCACTGTTAAAAATTGTGAAGGAGAAATGCCACTTAGAAGCCACATTTCTGTTCCAAAGGACCATGATTATTGCTGTATCTCACAGCAACATGACCCCAAAAAATTATAAATATGACTTCTCAGCCACTGTTAAAAAATTGTGAGGCAACATGACCCCAAAACCATTGACAATGTGAAAAATTCTAAAGATGAAGTGAGTAAATGGAATATGGTTTTGTCATGAAACCTTGGTGTCTTTTAGTCTCCTCACAGCAAAACCAGCAAAATGAACTGTTGGGAATTGAGAATAAAAATTGCAGTAAGAAATGATCATTTTAAAAATAAGTTTTTCAAGAGGACCATTTCTGTTTGGAGAGGAATGTGAAGTAGACCAGCAACTAATCGGTGACCTCGGCAATTGGGGCCACAACATCATCAAGATCCATGCCTGATTCATCTTGATGAAAGTCAAACGATCCACATTATCTGTGAAAGCCGATGCGTTTGTCTGTAATGACTCCTCCAGCTGTGCTGAAGGTCCGCTCAGATATGACGCTGGCTGCTGGGCAGGACAACACCTCTATGGCGTGGCGAGCCAGCTCGGGCCATTCGTCCATTTTGGATACCCAGAAGTCTATTGGGTCCGGAACACATACAAAAACATCGGTTTTGAGACGCAGATAGTCGTGCACCATGATCTTAAGCTGGTCTCTGGGTTTTTATTGTGGCCTGCATTGCATGCGTTGGTGAGGTGGTAAATAAAGATTGCCAGAGGTCACCCATTAGGCTTCTGCCACCTTGCTGCTGCTGGCTGCGCCGCTACGACTACTTGGCACTCTACTGCTGTCACGTCGCTGGGGTTGTTCCACCGTGACATTTGAAAAACTTTGGGAACAG